>BPLR01007510.1:0-76113 GCA_021605095.1 Caerostris extrusa
CTACGTGCGCCGCCGAGAGATATAGGCGAAGAGGTGTGTCGTCATATTTGAATCGTTGATGTCTTTGATCTGTCGCCATGAGCTCAATTCTCGTTGTTATATTTAGATCCAGACTCAAGCTACTGGATGGCTCATTTAAAAGTCTAGTGAGATCTGATTAAACATAATAATAAACCTGGCCAATGAGTCAAAATTTATACGTGTGAAATCCTAAAAGAAGTGAATTTATGTAAAACGTCCGTGGATCTCGGTCAAAGAGTGGCACCCGAGGAAACATATTATGTATGTGAAGATTTGCTGAGACTGAATCTGAAAGCCTCCAAAGATACATGGATAAACAACTTCAGCCACAGGGAAGAACTCCGTATTGAAGCTCTAGGCTCCACTTTGGCCCGCCAAGAGCGCCCAGTGTGATGACATTACTTAGATCAATAATATAAGTGATGCTGAATGTACATAATCCCGGAAGAATCTCCAGAGGAAACTCAAGTGGTCAGCATATGTGATGATTCTAAACTTCTTCATATCCCCCATTCCTTCCCCTTCCGTTGTTTCCCTTAATTCATCCTTTATTTCTAACTCCTATCCCCTCCCTTCCTTTGCAAAATCTGCTCATATGCTTTAAGATGATGGAAAATAAAACTATATATTGGTACATCTTTCACTTTTTTTTTTCCATGGAATCGGTAACATATGATAGTTTCAAAAATAAAGAGATGTTATTCTCGACTCTTCATGCAAAAATGGAAAGTAAGCTTTTCCTGAATTTGAATATACGTTGCATATTGCCATAGAAAATATCCGTGTAGATATGCAATAATCATCTTTCTATGTAACATTATTTTTTCCTTCATAGCTTCATATTATTTATTAGGATGAACATTATGCTATTATTGAGTCGTTGTTAAAAAAAATTAAATATCTGTTGCGTCGTAAGTAATTTCAAATGTTTTTGTTAAAATTAATTAATTAATTTAATTTTTTGTTAATTTCTATAATGCTTTTATTCTTTTGTATCGATAATATTTCAGTAAAGTTTGAAAATAATGCAAAAACAATAAATAAATCAAAAATGTAATATGTAGATATGTGACAATTGAACAGAAAAATGCGAATAAATATATATGGATAATATATATGAATATATATGGATATATGGATAATATATATGAATATATATGGATATATGGATAATATATATGAATATATATGGATATATGGATAATATATATAAATGAATATATTTTTTGCATTATGATAAATTTTAGACTAGCTTACAAAAATTTTTTACTTTTATATTTTGTAAATAAGAATCGTGGCAATAACCGATGTGTTTTCATGGTAAGTTTAGGAATAAATAATTCTTCAACAGATTTTGCTTTTTTTTTTTTTCCTGTTAGAATAATGCAAATTATATCATTGCCTCTGAAGACGTTAATAACACATTTTTGAAAAAAATAATAAAGCGTGACAATTTTTTGTGATATAATTTTTGAAGAAATCGATTATGTTCAATAACGCAATGCTTTAATTTGGAATGAAGTTCAATAGTCTTACGTCCATGCATTTGAAAAACAATGAAACTCAAAAAAAGAGAAATTAATACATGTAAACTTTCTATTGTATATGGATAAAAAAATCTCCAAGCAGTTTAAAATTCTAATCCAGCAATTATGTAACGTTACAAGTCGTTAAATATTGCCAACCGGTCGTGTTATATCTTATAAAACCTATCTGGCCTAGAAACGAAGACCAGAATTTTAAAAAGAAAGGATTAAGAGGACACTTTTAACGTGAACAGGTTTCCGCAAACGAATTCTTGATCAGATTTCAAATCACGAAAAAAAATTCTATAAACTAGTTTTTCTAAAGGGAATGTTATGATAAAAAACAAATCTAGTGAAATCGGTATTCCGTCAGGTCAGACTTCAATTACCGTGTCCAATGGCAAATTCCAGATAATGTGTCAAAAGCTTAATTCTTTAATGGATTAGATATATTTTTTTAATTACGGTCATTTCAGAAAATAATTTTATTTTACTAAAATCGAAATTATGCATAGTTTAAATTGGAATCAATAATTTTATCTGATTTATTTATTTATAATTAATAATTATTATAATCAGCTGTAATCCCCCTGAGATTTGGAGATCATTGACGATATGATACATCACAGATATTATCACTAAGAATGGCTTCACTTTGACTCGTTTTGAAAAAAAAAAAAATGGTTGACTTGACTTGGTGCTTTAAGAAGTATGCTCGCTGACGCTGCTAATATCTCAATTTATCCAAAAGTTTTTTTTCAAAAGAAGTAAGTTTTTAAGTTTAAGTTTTAAAGTTTAAGTTTAAGTTTAAGTTTTTAAGTTTAAGATTAAGTTTTTTTTGCCGGAAGTGAAAATGAAACCTTATAAAGATATTACTCTAAAACTCGAAATTCTAGAAATCATTGCTTATGACGGCTTAAAATTCCTTTTAAAATGCAAAGAAACGTTGCTCGTACTTTCTAGCAACCAAAAAAGAATATAAATAAAAGAGTAAATTTGAAAAAGTAAGAAAGGGATAAAATTTCAGATCAAATAGATCATAACATTTTAACAGTTAGACGATGATTAGAATATAGGAAGTATAACTAGTACGTGAACTAAAAAGTGAAAAGAAATAATAATCTCAGAAAGAATATGTGGAGTACTCCATAGCTTGAAGGGTTACGATACTTTTCGTAGAAATTGAAATATCGTTATTGTCTTATAATAAGCCTCCTCTGACATATCAAATATCCAAGAGTAAGAAAGAACTTTTACTCCAAAACTTGCAAAACTCCAAACTTTCTTGCTTTGCAGTTTATTTCATGCTTCTACATATTTCATGCATTGAAACAAAATGTATTAAACTGTTTCCGGAGTTTTGCAGATCAGGTATAATGGAAATGAAGTCAGGCCAAATCTATGGAAAATGATCCTCAAATATCTGTAAAACAACATTAAATAGCAATAGAATTAGTGTTGTCAGATGCACGATAACACGAGTAAATTCACTTTTGCATTAGAATAATTACAAGGTAGCCCTCAAAATACTCATTTTAATCTAAAAATTAATTTTAAATTAATTAATTAATTAATTAATTTTAAATTAATAATTTAAAAATTAATTAATTTTGGCACGAGTTAATTCATGGTGTTTGGAAAAGATACAAATACAAGTATACTCTGGAAAGTTTGTTATAAGGTTAAATGGCAATCAAAATTGTAATTAAATTGCTCATAATTACGAGTATATTTAGGGTTAAGTAATGTGTGTCTTTTCCAATTTTTTTTCGATTAATTCAACTTTTATTTTAATTTTCTGTTTGATAAACAAAATGGCAAGGTTTGCATTGTTGTTTGAATAAAATATATAATAATGTTATTACAGATTTTAACTCGTTTTAAGTAAAAATGTAGTTTAACTTGGCACAATCTCCAATTTCAACGAATTTAGGCGTAAAACGACTTTCGTCCGATTATGGAATATACATAAATACAGATACAGTTTGAGTTGCAGATACAGAATACAGATTTGAGTTGCCATAAACAGTTTGGTGAATTCTAACCACAAAAATCATTGACGGTTTGAGTATCTTTTATTGTAGAATTATTTTACTAACCGATCTGGATCATCGCAAATTAAACCAGACGACTAGTGCCCTGAAAGTCGGTGCCACGGGCTTCGTGTTCGAGTCCGACGTTGCCGTGGATGCTTACAATGGTTCGGAATCCACTTTAAACCGTAGGTCCTGATCTAATATGACTGTTGGGCTGAGGGATGACAACGCAATCTCGTAAAAAGAAGAACTACTGTCTGGAAATCTGCCAGTAGAACAGAGGGCCTTGGTCTACCATAGGGTGTTGTGCCAATGAAGAAGAAGACATTGCTCATGAACGTTGACATCCTCATAATGATACGACGTCACGACGTGTGACGTCATTCTTTTTATGACAATATATGTGTCGGGGGTAGAGGCGGGCGAAGGGAACATTGCTTTTGGGATGATTTTTAGAGTTTACCATCTCACATTTGCGTATCGTTTTGAAAAAAATCCCAATTAAGTAAATCTGTAATTAATTAAAACTGTTCACAATCACAACCAGTCTACTAGTTTCTCAAAGCAGTGAGGGGAGCACGCTCTATCACTGGATTCAAATTCACCTCCTTGCCTGCTTACTAGAGCACACCACTATTGAGTCACATGTGAAGTGAACCAGAAATATTATAAATATGAAAGGAAAAATTAATGTTTTTTTCTTCCGTTATTCTTTTTTCAATCATCTTAACTTCATTTCAAATTCTCACAACTATCTTTGGACATGGGCTAATAAGTCTATTAAATACATAAATTTGAATAGTCTCCATAGCCATTTGTCTATTAAGTACATAAATTTTTCCAAGATCACCTGTCCAAGTAAATTGACTCTTTTAATGTGCTTAGTAGATTACATATTTCTAGTTTTCGGGGGTTTTTTATTTGCAAACATTGTGATTCTTTTTTTTTATAAAAAACAATGCTGATTTTAATAGAAAAATCAGTGTGACAAAATACATTGGAAAAAATCAGAACCATTGACTTGCAGTTGAAATTTTTAGCGGTCACAATTTTAAAAAATGACTCCTACTTATACTTTCAAACCGGTTGGTGCGAAATATTTATTTATTCGTTTATTTTTTTTTTTTGTCATGGAAAAATAATGAAACCAATATTAAACATCATAACGTGAAGTTTCATAACCAAAACGTTACTTTTCTTGCTAAATGAAAAAGATGTTTTTTTTTTAAGATAGTTGTTGTTTCTTTTTGTCGACAGCAACATCTTGATCACGTCCAAGCACCCATGTGGTCTCACGGAAGGAGGTAAAGGGTGGACAGCTTCTGTTGTGAGGGAGCACCTGTAGTTAAAAGTCTGACTTGGCTCCGTGACTCTGACTTTTTACAGGATAGGGTTGTTTGCCATACGCCGTACAAGCATATTAGATCGGGAGCTACGGCTTAAAAGTGAATTCCGAACCACTATAAATATCCATGGCACCGCCGGAATTCGAATCCGCAGCCTGTGGCACCAGAGCGCTAGTCACTCGCCCATCAAGCCCATTTTGGTATAGTTATTACATTGAATAAAATAAGTGGGTTTCTTCAATGTTCTTTACAGAATATAACATGGAATTTATAATTAAATATGTAGATTGTGCATTAAAAATATTTTATTCATTTAATTAATTAATTCCTATAAATTTCCTTCATAAATATAAGATTTAAAAAAATTATTGTTTTTTTCGTTTATTTAATTTTATTATTAATAATTAATTAACTAAATATATTTGGTGACATGCTTTTCACTTAATTGTCATTTTAACGAAAAAATTAGTTAAATAAGCAATGGATAAAATAAGTTACTAATTAACAAATAAATTAAAGTATTAAATAATAATCAAATACTCACCCTGAATTACTTACTTAATTGATTTAATTTTGGGCAATGTAGACTTTTCATCTATAACAGAAATCATAGTAATACTTTGTAATGGCTACAGTAAAGTTATGATAATAAATCATAGTGATATGATTTTCGATTCTTCGGAACAGTGAAACGTAAAAAGTGAAGGAAAAGCAGTGAAAAGTTGAATGTTGCATGGCAAAGGAATTTCAAAGTTCTAATTTTATAGTTTCGGAAAAAAATCTAAAAATAAAATAAATTTGAATGATTTAAATATATTTTTTTCTATTTTTCATTAAAAATTATCACGACAATGAGTTATGACGTCATGATTGTTGAACCGTGAGTTCCCATTTAAGAACGAAATTCGTGATCTCGCGAGTTGTTTTGGAAAAAGTATCCAAATTGGGCAAGGCAATTATTAATGTCATACATATCAAATCGTTTAATGCTACATATCAAACAAAATGAATAACTTTTTTTGTTAAAATTGTTTCTTCGCAATAGTTCTAATTTTATTAATTTTTCATATTTTTTAAATCAATATTGCAAATACTCAAAGAAGATAACTTAATAAAAAAAATATTAGTCCTTTTTTATGCTAGAATCCCATGCTGATAGAAAAAAAATATATTTTTATATCCTGTTTAGGCAATAATATTTTCGCTTAAAAATCAAATTAATAATTAATTACAATAAAAAGTTCTCTGTGACTCAGAGCGGCCTGATGGTCAATTGGCTAGCGCCGTGGCCTTTAGTACCACAGGCTTCCGGCTCGAATTTGATGGCGGCATGGATGTTTTTAAGGGTTCGGAATCCACGTTAAAACTGTAGGTCCCGGCCTAATTAGCCTAAAGTGCTCACACAATGATAGTAGAGCGCCAAACTAAGCCAAATGTGTAATTCAGAATTTTTTAGAAACAGTCTTTTCTTTCTAAAGTATTATATCATCATATTTCAGTTTACGAACCACTTTAGATCTTATATTTTCGAAATACAAATCTTTTCCAAGTCCCATTTTGGCCTGTCTTATGGCCCAGTGGTAATGTACATAATTTATACTGGTTCAGGTACTAATCCGTTTACAGTGTGTGTTGTTGTCACGGTTCCCAAATAATAAGAAATTCCATTGATAGAACAAATCAGGATGCATGGTCAAAGTTTTATAGGTTATCTTCCATATGATACGGAGATTTGGAGCAGTGACCTCTAAAAATATTTTCAGAAAAGAAATAATATCTTTCTATCGTCACCAATTAGTTAACTATCCCTGCTATGTATTAATGAAATGTGGGTACATTGGTGTACAAAAGAGAAAAACTCCCCACATTTTGACCTCTAGATGCAATGTAAGTTTTGAGCCTAATTCATATTATAAATTTGATAGAGTTTTTTGTTCAATTGCGCGTGTAGACCTTTTTCAAATGTATTCAACAATGATACCTTTCTTTATTTTTATTAGTACAACTCGAAAAATAAATATAAGATTTAATTTTTCAAAACAAAATCGAACGATTCATATGAAAAGAAAAACACAATATTTCAAAACTAAAAGCAAATATTGCATGGTAGGAATGGACAGAAAAATTAAAAGCTGTAACTATCATAAAATATTATGATTTTTATCACACCCAATTTTAGGTTTAGTTTGTCGCTCTACGATCTTTTTTTGCACACTTCGGGCTAATTAGACAGGGACCTACAGTTTAACTGAATTCCGAACCACTAGCAAACATCCATCCAGGCCATCGCCAGGATTCGAACCTGAAGTCTATGGTACCAAAGGCCAGAGCCATCAGGCCGCCCCAAGGATGGGAATCAATTTGTGCGAGCTATATTGAGGGAATTTGAACACCAATTGTCTCTCATATATCTTACTACGAATAATCCATATCTAGTATCTTGATCGACAATGTATAGTACAACTTAATACTAGTATAGGTGCAACTTAATGTTGAAACACATTTAAGTTCAAAACACTTTTTGCAAGTACGAATAATTTCATAACAGTTCATAGAAAATTAACAGAAAGTTATTACTTTGTCACACTGTCACTGCCAGCCATGCAAAAAAAAAAACAACAACCCAAGAATGTTTTAGTTTCCCCATATAGAAAAAAAAAGGTACTGTTTCTGTGATTTCATTTTGTATAAGAAGGAAACAAAATATTTTTGATTCAAATGTTTTTTTTTTTTATGTAAATAGTCTTTTTATAGAAAAAGATTTAGAAATGAGAATACGTGGTGGAAGACATTTTAAAATGGTAAGAGCAAAGTGGGGATCAATCAAATGCCCATCCTCTTGAAAATAAATAATTCTTTAATATCTTTAAAGGAATAATTCGTCCGTTTGTTGTTTGCTTGATAATTGTTTTTTCCAATCAACTAATAATTTTTCTACTTATAAATAATTTGCTTTTTAATTTGTTGTAATATTACTAATCATTTCATTAAAATCTACCAGTAAATCCTGTAAGTAAACAGACAAGATTAGAATACTGCCAATCATTTCTCGTATCTTTCTACTTTGTCCTACCTGAAGTAAAACCGTCTTAACAACACAGAGCGAAAATTTGCTTTTATATATAGTGAATTTCTACTACATAATTTGCAGTGAAGTAATGGCAACAGTAACTAAAAGAAAGTAGCGGACTATTGCTGTCTTAAGTAGACAATCTCGTAACATTGTGTTTTTTATTTTTTAGATTCTTTCTGCCATTCAGTAACCATAGCAACATATTATTACCAGGAAACCTTTTTTGAAAATATTTCGGGTCTAAAGCTCAGAAGAGGTACGTCGCTTGGTGCTAGAAAAACCGGACTGTTTTGTTTAATTTTTTTCGATTCGTTGTTCAGAAAGTGAAGGGAAAAAAAAAAAAAAAGATTTATGCCACGCGAGAAAAATTTCGAATTTCGAATGAAGTTGTAAAACTTGTTAAAGCAGTACAGAATGATGTTCGGTGACCTAATTCGAAAGTTCTTTTTTTTTTTTCGGACATCAGACGACATATCTGGCCGTAGGCAAAAGAAGCGAGAGTCCATGCACTAATTATTAAATCGGGGCGAGGGTTTTATTATTTTTTCTTTCAGGGTTGCATAAAATAATATGCTAATGTTCTACGTGAATTATAATAATTTTTTAAAAATAATAATAAGGATATCCTGCATATTTTTGTTTCAGTCTTATGGTTTTTTCCCTTTTTATTTATGTTTTCTTTATTTTAATTTCTGCAGACAGTTGAATAAGCTAAACAAAAATATTTATCTATTCATAGATTCTTGGTCGTAAATTATTAAAGTTCATTTAAATATTTAAAGTGAAGTTCATTTTCGTAGGAGGAAGCTAGTTGTTCGTTTCCAAATCTTTTAAAACTAAAAAAAAAATATTTTGTTATGATATATGTTAATTAGTTCTGCTTGCACAGTTAGATTTCATATTGGTATTAGCAGAACTGAGGAGCATTGAAAATTTTTTTTTATTTCCTATGGCGGGGAGTACATACATATAAACAAATACAACAAAGAAAGAACAAACAGTCAAACAAAACACTGTAGAAGAAGTAAAGATCGAAGTGATCGCCGCAAGAGCTCTCTAGTACGCCAATATCATGCAATTTGGAGTGTCTTGCAACATTTCAGGTGTTTTCAATTCATAGGTTAGCCACAAAAATGAAAGTAGAGATGGTCATATACACCTATACGATATAAGTGTTCACCCAGATTGTCTCTTCTTTTAAGTCTGAAAAGAGCTATCGCATTTCGGCGAGGCTTGCATCTAGCTCTGTCTCACTCCAATTCTTACTCTTTATTCTCTCCCATAGCTCTGAAAATGTTCTCATTTTCATAATGTTTTTTATATATAGTTCTACAGGATAGTACGACATTCCAGAATAATTTGGTTGAAACAATTTAGTGTCCTTTCGAGCAAGGAAATCAACCTGTTCTTTGCTGTAGATACCGCAGATGCATTGAATATAATGAATTTAAAAATAAATATCATTTGTAAATGTATATGATTCACGAATTTAAAAAGCATGAAGTTAAATACTTTAAAAGTAAATCGTCAATATTAAGAAGGGCATAAAAATTCTCAATTATTTTCATTTCATCAAATGTTTATTTAGTTCTGCATGCCGTGAAGTTTTGCAAGCCTGTTCAGATTAAGAACAGTGACTTCGATCTTTCCCGGCCATTACCAGACAAAACTTCAGAAGGCATTGTAACAAATCTATAAAATGTGGAGAATTAATGAAGTGTGAATATTTCCTTGTTAGCGATAATTCGATTGTACTAAGGTCATAAAAGTTACGTGACAGGCTATAGCTGCGGAAGAAAAAATTGTTCGCCATTTTGCTCTTTTAAGTTCGTCAAAGAGGCGGATGTTGTTCGCTTATTTTACTCTTAAACAAAAGGAAAAGAAGGAAAACGAAACAAGAGAGGCCATCAACATGGAAACTGTTTCGCAATGGCGGTCAACCACATACATATGCGATTGTATGCTTCGAAGAGGCCATAACCAGTCAACCATGTGAATACATCGATTTTGTTCTCATGATTTCATCTTTACTGTAGCGCGCTTATGCGAATGAAGAATGAAATATTGTGTTTCTTTTGGAAAATAATTTAACGATGTTTTGTGAATGGATGTTGCCAAGAATCTTTTATTATGTCTTGTCGAAAATAAAAAAGAATACCTTGTTCGAATATTTGTAGTTGCGGAAACAAAGAAGAAGAGAATTTTACCTTTAAAAAAATGTTAAGCCTTGCGAAGGTTTTGATGGATCAATAAATAACATGCATCCTTTCATAAAATGGTATGCTAGCATGTAGTTTTTATACTGATGTAAATATTAAATTTATCATGGTCAAGTAAAGCTGATTTTCATGGTTTACACAAAAGATGATATATACAAGATTTTAAATATTTTGATAGTAATTTTTTACATAAATTTTTTTAGTATAATTTTATAAGGAACAATGTTCATTAACTTTCAAAAAGATTTAAATAAACATACACAAATCTCTTATTTTTAATCAGTTGCAGAGTATTTAAAAAATACCAATTTACAAATAAAATCCATTCTGAAAGTATATTTATACAGATTGACAAATATTAACTAAATTAGATAAAGAAAAATCATAACCAGATGCGAAATTTGAAAAGTTGCCGTAATAAATAATATTACTCTTTCCCCGCTCCTCCCCCAAAAGCGATATTTTAGAAAAAAATTTAATTTATAAATAAAAAAATCAATTAGCATTTAACTGTTTGTATAATTACAACTTAGAAATTATTAGCTTGTCTATTTATATTTTTAGAAATAATTAGTTTTATAAATGTTGTCGATTATTCAAAATAAAAACAAAAAGGAAGTTAAAATATATTCAGACGAATTTTTAAAAAATTATTCAGATGATTTCTAATAAAAATTTTCTTATAAAAATCAACAAATAGGGCTGAATTTGTTTTACTGTATTTCTATGATTTAAAAAAAAAATTCTTATTTTTATTGAAAAGTTAAAAAGAATTTCTTTACAAATTAAAAACCAGATAAAAATAACATAAAGATGAAAAAAAAAAAAGAAGTGAAAAATTATTATTAATGTAAAAAGAAAATCCAAATGCTTTTCAAATATATTTTTCAAGAATTATGAATCGTTTTCAAAGTAGAAAATATTCTGAAGGAATAATGTTTGTATTCTAAGATATTTTTTTTAAAAAAAGAGCCATTTTTTGTCTCATGGACACTATCTAGATGTTAAAAAGCTACAAAAAACTTAAGAAATATAACCTCGATAAAGAAAAAAGATATTGGATTTAAATCATTAAAGTGGTTTGAGATGCTGCTAAAAATATATAATGCAATGAAGAATTTATTATTCATTAAAAAACCAAAATTAAAGTTGTGAGATCAAGGTAATGTTCTTTTTAGGCCAAAAAAATAAACGTAGAACTGTTAATTTTGAAGGACAAGCATACGAGTTGTGAACAAGGAAGTTGAAATTCATAATAATTCATGAAAAAAGATTCATGCAGATTGTTCGATTTAAAAAAAAAACTGAAGTAATCAATATAATGATAAGTTTTAAGTAGTAGCTAGAATTAAGTAAATGTTATGATTAAAGTTACGAAAAAAATTAAATTGCTCTTAGTATAAGTACATTGAGATGAAATAAGAAAAACCATTAAATAATTTTTATAACGAATATCTTCGATGCGAAGGACTTCAGGATTAAACGAATACGATTTGTACAGCAGTGATTAAAAAGATGGGTTTTTTTTCTAATATCTAAAATCTTAAAATGCTGTAATTTTCGATTTATTAAATTAATATGTTTTTCTATTTTATCTCTTTTATTCATTATAGTATAGTAAAATTGTCGATATAGTTAAGTAGTTATGTTTTTATTATTGAAAATTTTATGTTTTTCTAAGCGAATATTTTTTTAACCTACACCAGACCTAGACATGACTGCCAACAATCTATGACGGGCATTGTTCACAAACACACATAAAATAATGAAATTCTTTGGTAGTAATTACAGCTACCACGTCACTTAGTCCAGAACAGTAGTTCAAGTGGTTACCACTCATGTCACAATTAGTCACGTAAAGTGGACAAGTCGGAGAGTCTGTTAGTCAAATATGTGAAGGTGTTTCCCAAGTTAATCATGTCCAGTTATTGTTCTGAAATTCGTCACCCCTACGTGCCTGGACAAATCATATGGAATAGGATTACCCATAAAGAAACTACAAGTCTTCCCTCTGACTGAGTTGGAAATATTTCACGATATCTGGCTTTAAACCTAGTTGTAATAATTATCTTAATACTATGGTAGTTAACAGGGGATCTGGTTGAAGAAGGTTGGATCCGGCCATAACAAGGCTATCTGCAAACTCGTTGCCCGCAATACTACTTGGTATCCACTGCAGGGTAACATTGTGTCCGCCTTCTATCAAGGAATCGACCAAAAGTTGGCATTCAAGTACAGAATTAATTTTTGAAAGTATAACAGAAGAAATATCTCTAACAGTTCTAAGCGAATATAAAAACTTTATTGATACAGCTTTTAGCCATGAAAGTACCTATTAACTTGTGGAAGTGATGATATTAGCGATAATAAGACATTATAATTGCACCACAGTTTCTTGATTGCTCTGTTGTGTAAATAATTAAATCTTCCACTTATTCGTTTGGGTAACGGTGCATCAGAAGGATCGCTGCTTTCATGTTATACAAACCTTCCTCTGGACAAAAAGGAAATACCAACAATTAAGACAAACTGAAGTAGACATTCATGACTGGTTATCGAGGCGTTTCTTGTTGGGTATTGTTTTTTTGTTGTTGTCACTGTTGGCCCGGTAGTACAGCGAGGCCAATCAGTTGACGCCCCTTAATTATTCGAGTCGCAAGCAAAAGAAGTGGGTGTTTCCTGTAATGCTCGATCTCCCTTTTTGCCAGTGAAAGCTTTTAAGGACGTCATTAAGGTCGGAGAAAATTTTAGAGGGGAAAAAAAAAAATCTTTTGGAATGCAATAGAAATGATCTCATTGAAACTTTTATTTATTTATTTATTTTGATTTCTGAAGTATTAAGTGAGAGGAAATCGATTTTCTAAAAGGCATGTCATTCACATTGTACCGTGTAATTAGTTGACACTCATTCAATGACCATCTTATTAAGCAAGTTTGTGCTCAATGATATTTATTAAAGTGAAAATAACAAAATATAACTTAATTAGGAAAATTAACAATAGTCATTTTAATAAATATTGTATATACCCTTTTGTTAAAACGGAAAAACATTACTCAAATTTTAAAATTCTACCTGTTCTGCAAATTTTATTCTTAACAAAGTAGTTTTGTTTTCTATTAATATGTAAAACTGATTCCAAAACTGAAAAAAAAAAAGCAATATTTATATTTATTTGAGCTGGCCAAGGAGGGCAGCCTTAAGAGTTCTTCTGGTGGTTTGACTGTCAATTGCCTCTAGGGTCAAATTAGTTATGTTTTTGGAGGAAGGCCCCCTACATGAGTGGTATGATTGTAACGTCCTGCTGCTGCTTTAATTGGGAGTGGTAGTAGATTCTTGCTGGCTCCCCAGTGATCATCTTCGTGCTCAACGTTCGGTGTCAGGTTTCAAGGTTTATCCCATTTGTCCGGAATGTAACTTGACTCAAGCAACTCCTGCCCATATCTTGGCATGCATTGGTTGCCAAAAAGAGTCAGTTGAGCTCAAGTCTTAGAGCGGTTTGTGTTTTTAAACAATGTAAATTGTTTAATCACACACGGGTACATAGACTGGGTCTAGATGTTGCTGTCGAACAGGTGGATAAGAAACAACTCTTCTTTCATACAATCAGAGGAAAAAATCTTGAAAAATCATTCAACGAAACAGTTTCCCTATCGAAAGATTACTATATATGCTCATAAAAAATCTACTTTATGAATATGAATTTGAATTGAGTAAATAGTTGCCTTAAATTTAATTCCAGTTGCATCGATTACAATGTTTTATGGCTTAAATTTCGTGTCAATCACGTTAATTTCAAAAAACAAGTAAAATTAAACTTATTCTTGCATTCTAATAATGGGACATTTTTAATTTCTTCCTTTAAAATTTTTAATTCCATTCTCCGTCAACCTCAAGCACTTATACGAAATGTATTTCATGAATTCCTTAAAAATGCTTAGATGTTCAATTCCTTAAAATATTCGTAGGGCCAAATCTATAAGTGCTTTCACTTCAATGGATGTTTTTAAATTTATTTATTGTTACATAGATTCTAACTTAAGAATGTATTAAATTCCATAAAATCTAATAGATGAATGTTTTCATACACTCATGCAGAATGCGGATTACAATGCAGGGATATTTTTTTTTTTGTACGATTGCAAAGACTCTAATATGGGTTAATCATAATATGTAGTCCCGCATTGATTATTGATAACACTGCTTTAATCAACTGAATAATTTTAGAAAATTGATTCCTACTGTTTTTTATCACGTGTGAAGCATGTCTGGAACATGTTGTCCTGGTTTTTTGGTGTCACCAAAAAAGTGAAGGTATAAAAAAAAAAATAAATTAGATTAAAACAGATTAATCTCCTCAAACAACACAAACTTCCATTTCAAAAACTTTAATTTAAAATAAACGTTGATTTTTACGTGATTTTATTCATATGTGTTTTAAAACTGGCTTGAAATAAGTGTTGCTAAATATAACTAATGATTGATCCATATCGAGTCACGTTCTTTGTAGATCATTTTGAATTGTCTGGCTTTCAAAATATAAACAGATTATTGTTTCAACATCCTCAAAATAGTGTCTAACGATTAGTGTTTATTTACAAAAGTTAATTTAATCACCACTTAACAAACTTCCCTGTCTGAATTGGGCAGTGCTTCTTGTAGTATTTCAACAATTGATTCTTCATAAATTTCTAGAGTTATTATTATTTTTTTTTTTTATGTTCCTGTCGCTATTTAAATTGATAATTCTTGTGTGTATTCTACACTTTAGCGTTCTGATTTCGAAAAGTCTCTTTTCAGTGACAAATGGAATCGTCAAAACTACAATATTTTGTAACCGAAGCGGTCATTTTGTTTTTGGCAAAAACTGCAAAGGAAAAAATCAATTAAACAATCTGAATCCTAAAGTCCAAAACTCCTGGTCTTGTAGTATTCTGACCAATTGTTTCATAAATTTCTTGCGTTATTGAACATTGGTATACGCCCTTGTGTATTCGTCCAGCAAAGTTTGTTTACACATGATAAATTGAAATTCATGAAAGGATTTAAATTTTTATTCATTTAAATTTTTTTTCTTATTATGATTGGTAAAGTGGTAACATGTTAGCTCTTTCATTTCCATGATCCTGAAAGTGAGTGTGTTAGGTTTCTCAGGACATGATCGCATTTCTGATTGGCGTCTGTCTGTCTAAAACCCCGTGACCCACAGCTCGAGGCGACAGAAAGTGAGAACAGATTGACGTTGGGAGGTGGTTTTATTTTTACACGAAATTCCCCTGACCAGAAAGGTACACGGAAACAAATCGAGAAATAAAACCCACTCCGCCAGTTCTCTGGCAATAACCAATTTTTGTAGCATATCCATCACGAAAGTCCTGAATGCTGCGGAACAAAAAAAGAAGATAAAAAGATCTGCTTGACTTTCAGGTTTGTGGAACTCTAATGAAATGTGGGGCTCGATTCTCGTAACAGCATTTATCGAATCTTCTTGAATCCAGCATTAGCATTGTGGGTTGCTCTGCGTTGTGAAACACCGAAAAGTGACAGTTGCCTATATCAAGGAAGACTTGGTGAATTTTTTTTTTTGATCAAATCAGTTTAACTACTTTCGCCCCCAAGTAAAAAGCTTTTAAAATTTCATTGCTGTTAAGAGTTTTTCAACAGGAAGGAAACGACGATGACATTTCCTCATTCAAGGTTTTTAAATAAGGTTATTTGATGTTGAAAAAACGTTGCGGAATTTTGAAGTGCAGAAATAAAAAAGCAAAAACTGGCGCAAAAACTTTAAGGAAATTTGTTGGTGTGTTCTGAGTTTCTAAACTAATTTATACGGCTAAAGATATGTTTAATGCTTTTTATCTTATTAAAATCTGAAATAATAAAATAATAATATAAATAGTTCAATTTTATATTCAGAATTATTTTCTGCAACACTTATTGTAAAACAAAAAGAGACGAAAAACAGATTGATCTACATAATTAAATCAAGTCCAAAGGTAAGAGTATCTTGTATTTTTTTCTCTATAAATGCATAAAACTGGTTGTCTTTTTGTGCGTCCGCTGTCAAAAAAAAAGGAATCCTTCACAATTTTAAGAAATTTATCGTTTTGATGTGCATTATTTAGTTAAATATTTGATATGAGTTAATTATGTAAGCATAAATAATTTTCAAAAATTATTTTGATTCATGTACTTTTTACAAATTTACTGAATTTCCCGTAAAATTTAACCTTTCAAAAATTTTTTGTACCCTCGTAACAAATTTGCTTTTATATATGTATATTGTAATCTTATAAAAAATGAATATGAACTTAATTCCATATTCATTGCTTCATTCCTCTTCATACCCTATCGATGGAAAAAATTCTTCATATGCATTCCTTTAAAAAGATATTACAGTAGGTGTCCTTCTCTTGTACTATAATATAGATTAAATCTAGAAATTCAGATTAAAAAATTAAACACGAATTTATAAATTAATATTCTTCAAGGTTTTTATTGAATTGTAGTATGCTTTGTTGAGTCAAATTTTTTTTTTTCTATTATGTGTATATATTTATACCTTATTGATTTTTTTTTCTTTTTTTTTTTTGCGGTGATTTAATTTACTTGTTGTGAGAGTGGAAAGTTTTAAAAATTGCTTTCTTATTGCTAAGATAAAAAGAAAAAAACTGTTTTTTTTTTTTGCGTATTACATATTTTTCGGAATTTACAATTGCTTATTCCCTACATTTTCTAAAACACGGCGGCATAGATTGCTACCTTTCAATGATTTGGTAGTAGCCCATTTTATTAAATGCAAAAGTCACGTGATTCAGGTGTTTAAAAATCGAAAAATATAAACTGCTTGACTAACAAAAATTTTGAATCATTGTTGTACTGATCTAATATAGAAAAAGAGAATATGAAAACAATTGTTACATCCAAACAAGCATTGTTGTCCTGAATAGACATTCGCGATGTCTGAAAAAAATGAAGCTAGAAAATAAAAAAGTAGTAAAAGTTATATTATTATTCAAAAACTTTTACTTAAAATAAACCCTGATTTGTGAGTGATTTTGTGTTTTAAAATTGACATGAATATGTGTTGCTAAATCTAATTATTGACTCATATCAAGTCAAGTGTTTGTGTAGTTCATTTCGAATTGACTGGCTTTCAAAATATAAACAGTATTATTCTTTTAATACCCTTAAAATAGTAACTAATGATCAGTTTATGTTTATAAAGGTTAAATTAACTATTTCTTAACAGACTTCTCTATCTGAATTGGATAGTGCTTCTTACAATAATTGCTTTTTCATGAAGTACTAGAGTTATCAAATTTTAGTATATTCTTGTGGCTATTGAAATTTATAATTCTTGTAAGTATTCTAACCAATTGCTTTCTAAATTTCTTGAATTATTGAAGATTGGTATATTCCGATATGTACTCATCCAGAAAAGTATGTTGACATAATAAATCGAAATTTGTGAGCGGATTTCAGCGTTTTTAAATTAAAATTAACTTTTTAATCAAAAACGAAACAAAGAAATATAAAAGAAGTGTAAGAAAGTAAGCAAAAGTGCAGGCAAAAAAATGTCGGATTCATTGTTCGAAATTAGTTATTAAGTTATTAGTAAGTTATTTTGACTATTGGAAGCTCTTTTTTTCATATTTTTTTTTCTAATAATGCATATTATAGTAAATGTACAAAAAATAAATTATTTTAGTAGTTTCTCATTGCTCTCGCTTTAACTACTGTGGCTCAAATTGCTACTTTCATCAAGTCTTAAAAAGTTTGCCTATGTTTGCTTTATAAAAGAAAATTGCAAAAGAAAGTGATAGCAAAGTTTATTGCTCCTGGGCTGTTACAACTTATTTGTCAAATTTTCTTCGAAACGATTTCTGTCCCACGCTTTAGGTGTTAACGTTAAGTATTTACAGAAGTTAAACGACCTTCATTTGCAACTGCGATGAAACCAAATAACTGGTATTCAAATATAATTTGACATTCAACTAGTTTTCATCGGGAGCTTTTTACTCAGTGGGAGTAATATTATTATATGCTTCTTAAAAAAATAAGCTATTCGTATAAATTACATACCTCGTTTATTTATTTATTTTTTTGGGGTGGAACGGAGAAAACATCATGCAATTTTTATTCTTCGAGCTGTCCCACATAAACAGAGATATAATACTAATTTGTTTATTTATAAATAACCTAATACTTGCAGACTTTTAATATGGCTTCTCAAAGGTGGGCTTACACTTTAAGATGATGATCTCTCTCAATTTTCATTCAAACCTCATGACGTTTTATTATTACCAATAAACTAACTTATAACTGAATTGATTTTAGGTTATTCAAGAGGCGAATTTGTTGTTTTATTCGTAAAGTTGAGCTATTCTTAGTTATTTATTATTAGCTATTTGGGTTAGTATTTTATTGATTATTATTATTGAGTTCTGTCTTTGAGAATTAATTATCTTAAAAATGTTTTTGAGATGCACAATTTGTTGAAAAATTCATTTTAAAAATTCAACATATTGAAATTCCGTCAAATATCGTCAAAATAGCTGGGTTATATTTTAATCTTCTGTTAAATGAATTGTATAATTGGCGTGTTATTATAAAACAAAAATATTCTTGCAACAAATAATGTCATAATAATTAAGTTAACTATGAAATTACTAATCAATTAAAATTAAAAAATTATTTGTTTGTAATAAAAAACGGGATTAATGTTTTAAAGGCTTCGTAAATATGACTAAATCATGTTAATCTGCATAGACCGAAGGCTGGGATTTTTTTAAAAATATAAGATAGACTTTGGTCTTTCATTTTAAAAATAAAAAAGAATCAGTTGATATTGTTAAGTAAATGATGTTAAAAATTTGTGATAATGATAAGAAGAAAAAAAAAAAAAAAAAAAGAAATGTGTGCACAACAAATAGTACGCAAAAAACGCGATAGAGCTATTTTATTTTTCATCAAAAATTTATGTATAGATATTATATATGTATATATTTGTTTGAAAAATGTAAAAATTAAATGTGACTTTACAGTATTAATGAAACAAATAAATCCAATCTTTATATTTCATAAATATAGACTACTTTCAATTCAATTTGAACACAGTATATGCAAATAAAAAAATTTATAGAACACAACCGAGTTCATGTAACCTGTAATTCGGGGAAAAACAACAAAATTTTATTTACACGTTCCAATTTTCTCTAATTCTGAATAAAGGTTACGCTTATTAAGAGCATTATTATTTTTGCCATAGGATAAAATTTTAATTATTATACCATTATTTTAAGTATTATTATTATTATTGTGATAATTATTTAAACATTGTTATTATTATTATGACAATTATTTAAGTATTATTATTATTTAGACTGTACGACGATAAAACATTTTTTTAAATAAGACGTGCAAATGTTTTGGGAAACAAATGATGCCATTACTGTCCATCAAATAGATTTGATGATTTACTTAAAATGTTTTATAAATAGAGGGGGCAAGTAAAAGAAATAGCTTTCCCTTCTTTCACCTAAATGAAATGCATTTAAAATTTATGCTATTTAGAAAATTATAAATTTGCAAATAAGATCATCAAAAAATTGGTTTTTGATACCCATGTTTAAAGTATAAAAAAGAAAAACTAGTTATTTTGCTTTAACAAACTAGAAAAAGTTATTGAAAAAGGCATAAAATCTGTTCATGAGAACTGACAGTACATTAACTCGAGCTAATTATATTTTTTTAAAAATATAGTAAAATATTCATCTCATTGTGGAAAAAAACATTTCCTCAAATATTGTTCTTGAACTATTCTTAGTTTCGTGTTTTTAATTTTAAAATTAAACTGCGAACCGTATAAAATTAATATAGTTTTAAATTGAAAACGATTTTGATATTTTGTTATTCTTAAAAAGAACACTGTTATATTATCCATCCTGGATAGACTCTCTTGTCCTGGTA
This sequence comes from Caerostris extrusa, assembly GCA_021605095.1. NCBI lineage: Eukaryota > Metazoa > Arthropoda > Arachnida > Araneae > Araneidae > Caerostris > Caerostris extrusa. The sequence goes on from BPLR01007510.1 coordinate 20,192, forward strand.
CAAGCAACAGAAAAAAAATAAAGAATAATAATAATAAAAAAAAAAGAAATTTTTTCGCGTGTTGTTGTTGTTCTCAAACTCTCAAGTGAGATTTTTTCATTTGTCTTCTAGCTTGGCAACACGCATAGAAGCCATTTCCTTAAACGCTTCATTGACTTTTGGCATGGAGAGTGGCAACACAGAAGGATATTATTTAGAATTCTTTAGTACAGTAGCGAAGTGAAGGTTGTTCATAATGATTTATTAAATTCTTGTCCCACAAAACAGTTAAAAAAATTTGCATAATTTGCTAAATAATTATTAATTTGTGCTGATTGTTTTCCGTGTTGAATCTTTCTTCCGAACAAATCAAAACAAAAATGGCGGTTGGATAAAAAATGTATTTGAAGAAACGTTTAAAATAGAATAAATTCTTTGAGGTAACTGACCATGCTCAGAGCCAAAAATTGTAAACAATGTTTTTTATGGAATTTTTTTTTTTGTGTGTGTTACTGTTTAATTAGGTTACAAAACATTGACAAACATGAAAAATTATAATATATAAGGGGATATATTTTGTTAAAATTTGTAGAAAATTGACAAAAAAATGCATTTTTAACTGTCAAAACTCTAACTAAAAGGATATGTAAAACATATCATCATACTTATCCGTTATGCATGCAATAAACTAAGTGATTGAATATTTTAAAGTATAGCTGAATACAATTGAATAATTTAGAGTAAAAATAGAAGAAAAATAATATTTTTTAAAAAAAAGGCCAATAACTCATCTATAAATTAATATATTTGAAACCTTTTAGTTCATAAATAACATCGTAAAAATATAAAAGTTAGAATTTCATTAGGTTCTAAAAATTATTACAAAGACAACTAATATTGTATTGTGGTATAGTAAAAATACAATTATTCAGAAATTGAATTCGATATCCACATAACTCGTAATTTAGCAAGAAACTCAAAACTGTTAATTAAAGATGTCTGATAGCTATAACAAACAAGTTAAAAATATAAAAAAAAAAATATTTTCACGAAAATCATGATTTAAACATTATCTTAATATTCTACATTATTCTACAAAAATTATCTCATATTTGGAACAACTGAAAAATCTAAAAAATGTTTTAAACCAAAATATTTGGTACAACAAGATTAAATTAAATTATTTAATTTTTCATTGATTATCATTTATCATCTAGCTATGTTGCATAAATTGACTCATCCCTCTATTTATTATATATCGTTCGTAATAATCTCTTAATTTATTATGTATTAGTCATAATAACATCTTTATTCCTTATGTAACTTTAATTATTAAAAATATGTTAATTATGATTTATCGTTTACAGTTTTTTTTCTAAAAAAGTTGTTTCTGTTTTTAAAACTTCTTTGTACAATTTTAAGATTTCCTTATTTAAATTGGATACAAGTTTTTAACTTCTGGTTTAAAATACTTACTACTTATTGTAACTTAAATGTTAAGAAGTATAATAATTAATTGTGAAAAAATATCAACACTTTTTTGTTGATTGTGTAAAAAGATTTGATAAGTTGTGAGTTTTGCAATTTGAAGAATATTTTTAGGCTACTTATACATAACTAATGCATGTATTTCAGCTACATAAATATTTTCAATTTTTTTTACCATCAAACACAATGACATTCATTGTAAAATATAAGATACAAATCATCTGAAATTTTTTTTTATTTTGGATTGTTAATAAAAAAAAAAAACTGATTATCTAAAATTGTTAAAGTCATTAATCTGATTAAAAATTCAATAACTTTTACAAAATGATTAGAACATGTTCTAATAATGATATGTTTAAAATATCAATGATATCAACAATTTACACTTAATAATTCAATTTTAATGTGCCATAAAATTAATGTTATGTTTAATTTGAAAATAATTATTATTGCGCATTTCATAACAATATATTTTTTAATTTTTCACATATCACAATATAAAATAATGAATATTTATATGGTGCTTTAATATATGAATAAAATTTAAAACCTGAAAATTGAAAATAATTAATTTTTAAAAATCATTTATAAATACACATATTCGTTGGAACTACCAATTGCCAAACATTATTTTATAGTATACTTAATGCAAAAATCATCCAAATGAAACAGTTTAAAATATGTTTTATTGTAAATAAATTGGTATCTTTGTAGAAGGTGAGTTCCTAAGCAAATGGAATTTTTTATGTTATAATATACATCAATATTCATATTTTGATAAAAACATATTGTAATTTAAGTCAGACTTAAAATATACTCACAACGCAAATTATTAATTATTATAATTCAATGTACAATAAGAAATAATTGTATATTATGAGAAAGGATGCCTAAGTTGTTTTGAAGTATTTCTATTTATCAATATTTTTAAATCTTTTTTCTTTAGTTTCGGTAACAGGATATTTTGAAAATTTTTATACTCTAATGAGATGAAATGTTAGCACATTATAAAATGCATTTAGCATTTACCATTTAGAAAAAAATGTCAAAAATTGTTCATATGTTCATATAAAATATACATGATGCTAAAAATACAATATAAATCTTATTTTTATGAAAGGATAAATTAAAATTACTAAGGGTTTTCATATGTTCATAGATTCATAAGGTTTCTTGTTCATATGTTCATAGAAAATGTATATAATGTTAAAAATACATGCATGCATATAATGTTATAAATTAAAATTTCTAAGGTTTAGCCAGTTTTGCCCAATCGTGATAACTTTTTCATAAATGTTATAGTTATTGTTCATGTAAAGTAAAATTCCCATCATATTATGCAATCCTTGAAAGGAGATGTTTATAAACATTTCTTTTCTGAAAATATTCTGACGATCGAATCCTAAAACAGTTGTTTCATTTTTTCCTAGGACTGAACTTGAAACGGCATGAAAGTCAGATGGTTCTTGGTCGCAATTTGGTCTGCTGTTCTTATAGGTAAGTCACAGAATTTCACTTTTTCAAATTTTAAATATTTTATAATTTTTTGTATACATTATCCCAACTCAGTTGAAAAACCACATAAATTAAAGTGTTGTAAATAATTCATTCTGGAGAATTTTCCAATATGCATTATTCTTGATTTCATAGCCCTCTAAAAATGTTAAATCATAGCGTCCTTTGATAATTTAATAAAATGCAAGAGGTTGAGTCATATATTTGAGACGTTATAATTTCTTTATATGCACATTATTTTTTCAAATCATGACGACACTAAATGCAATGTATAATGTATCAATCATTTTAACAAATGTATTCTGCTCTTTAATTGAATTCCTTGAAAATTGTTAAGGAACAAATTTTTTTTTCGAAATAATTTGTGACTGGTTAATGAATAGGAGCTTAGTACATGTACATACTTCGTACACATAGAAAAGAACGACATGAAAAATAAAAAAAATAATTTTTAGAAAAACATTAAACAAGAACGAAAACTGCTCGGCCTTAACAAAATAAATAAAGATATGAATTTCTCAATAAGAGAAGAGTGTGACATCTTTGACACTGATGAACATTTGACATGCATACCCTCCACTAGACTGTCAAAGATAGTTTGGGGTTTGTCCCATTCATCTACCAAAGAGTTTTTGAATTCTTGTTTTATTCTAGAAAATAACTTTTTCGAGCAAAAATTTTGCCAAGAGCATCCCAAGCTTGCTCTATGATATTTAAATCTGAGGACATGAAAGCCATGTTGAGTTCAATATCTTCCCTTTTTAGTGTATCGAACGCCACAGTTGTCTTGTGTGGACAGACGTTGCCAAGCATAAATAGAAAGACGAACATTATCCAGTAGAATCATACCCTAATGGCCATTCACGCCATTACTCATTAGCCCTTATGGTCAGCGTTATAAAGATTATGATGATGAATGCACTAGATTCACTGATGATGTATCGGCATTCACGAAAGCTTTTGCACTATTTAGAAACCATCCACGTGATTTGCAGTTCAAACTTCATTGACTGAAGTTTGTAATAAATAAACAAAACGTTTTTTTTTTTTTCATCGTTGAACTTCATTGACCTTATGTATCCCACGAACAGACCACCGACTGGCGTAGTGGTGGACAAGGAACTTTTTAGGGGTAATAAACCACACTTTGCATGAAGGTGCAGCTCTATAGCACGATTTTCTCCCAATTTTGCAGCCTTCGTGAACACAGTTTTGAATAAATCGTTTGTTCTTAAGTACTATGTAATTTGGTGTTAAATATAAATTTTATACTTTTCTTTAGTAAAATGTCACGAAATTATTATTTATACATTGAATTTATTTTTTTTAAATGTAAATTAAAAATTTTTTTTATTCCATGGATGAATGTTTTAAAAGCTATATTCACTTAAGTTTACAAACGTTTTGAAACTCTGGTTTTGTAACATTAGCCAGAAGCCACTATGAAACCAGAGTTAAAAATATTTGTATGCCTTTCTTTTTCTTAGAAATTATAAAAGCATTAAAGTATTTTTTTTTAAAAACTACAGATTTAATAATTAAAAAATATAAACGAAAATTAGCACTTTTTATTTATGAACATTTTACATAACAAAATAATATTACGAAAAATAAGCATTGAAATGTTCAAAGTGTTTTTAAATATATAAAAAAAGCTTTAATTTAAAATCTAGTTTTAAAATTTCCTCCAAAATGAACCAAATAATGATATGACTTTTAGTATTTGGTAACTTAAAATAACTTTAATGTAAAATAATGTATAAAGTTAAATTAAAATAATGTGAAACATTAAACTGAAATAATGCAAAATTAAAATAACTTTATTTATAAGATGATGACGCATAAATACATATGAGTTTTGTTAAAAACATTTTTAATATAATCAATTTCTAAATAAAATATAGTAATATCAAAACATTGCATCAATAAATTAACCAACTGGTTTTAGATGTTTTTCCCAAAACGTTATGGTGCATCAAGAAATTCACTTTGACATGGCTTCTGATATAAAGACCAGGTAGCATTAACCTGCTTTTAAGGATTGCAACCGTTACGATAACACGTTATGATACACGTTGCGCAAGCTCAAATTGAGGTTAAGCCTGTGAAATTGCTACCGCCCAAACTCGAAAACACAGCCGCAAAGAGGAAAGAATTGACAAAAACATAATTCCAGTGAAAAGTTTATTTTTGTTCTTTGACGAAATACAAAGTCTGAGACTAAGCAAAAGTGGCAGAGGGGAAATTCCACGACGAGGGGTTAAAGCTCATCCTCAGAAACCTGTCTTCGACACCACACAAACCAAACATAACAGGCAAGAAGCAGTTTGGCGAAAACCTGTTAAATTAATAGCAACTACAAAAAGTTAAAATATTCCTCAAGGCTAAATAATAAAAGTAAACAAGTAATTGAAATTGAAGTGATTCGATTATTATAACTGACAATTCAAACTTGTTTACATAAAAAAAGTGGAAGATATTTTTTTGAAGACGAGTTGTTATGCAATTAATTTTATTTTAAAATTTTGTTAAATCTTATAGTTGGCAGCAGCTTTGCTATTTTGGACCTTGTGCCATAAAAAACACAACCTTCTTAATAAATTTTAAAATGCTAAATTATCTTTTTAACTGACATTCTACGTTAGAGTTAAATAACAGTTCAATTTCTTTCCTTAAAAAGTCAAGGATATTTATTGAAAATGAATCGTTATGAAATGATTTTAATTTTAAACCCATTTAAATCTTGATATTTGACGTAACTCGATAAGCTTGATTCTCGTTTCATAAAAAACTGATTACCGCTAGATGTATATAATCTAGTTTGGTACTTACGTATTAACGGTACCTTGGCGACAGTTGCGCCAATAAAGTGCAAACGCGCCAACCGCAGCTACAGATTTGGCGGTTTTTAGTGGCACCAATCTACACTTAAAATTTTTGTTTCCAAATAATAAAATATATATGAAACACTTCATTTAAAATCAAAACGCTTTTCAAAATATTTTTATTCCAAACAATAAAACACTTCATTTAAAATCAAAACGATTTCAAAATTCAAAACACTGTATTTAAACACAAATTAGTCAAAAACACTTCATTTAAACGCAAAGTATCAAACGGATTTCAGTGGAAAACAGGCCGATATAGAGTTTAACATGGATTCAAAACAGTCTAATTGGGACATTTTCGTTGTTTTGGTAAAATATTTCGCTCCTGAAAAATAAAATTGCATCTTGTTCTGTTTCTGGCAAATCCCAAATACGCATTTTCGTAGCACTACAAAATGGCGTCAAAACTCAGCAAATCTGCAGCCGTTATATTGGCGCCACTTAAAACCGCCAAATCCGTAGCTGTTACATTGGCGACACTTAAAAACGCCAAGTCTGTCGTCAAGGTACCGTTAATACGTAAGTACCTCTAGTTTATTTATACAAATGTAAATTTAGTTTTTTTATACAGCTTATGTTAATGTAGTTTATTTATACAACTGACATTTATAAGTTTATGGTAATAATTTTTTCAAAATTTATTCACGTGAAAAGTAGAGGATATTTTTTTTTTGCAATACAATCGATTTTATTTTAAAATATAATTAAATTACGGATATAGAATGTATTATTGGATTACTTATTAAATTTTCCATATCTTATATTTTGATTTCTAAATTCAGTATAAATTTCATTATCTAAAAATTTAGAATTTATTCAGGACAAAACTTGCACTAAATTCGTCTTACATTAGAAAAATATTATGTTATATTAATACAATTATTAATTTAAAAACAAAATGTAATCAAGCTTGATAAAGAAATATTAATAAAAACAGCTTTAAATCTATTTTTTAATAAATTTATTCCATATGTGTTAATAGCAGATGAATTATATTATTAGAAGAACTAACATTATTTAATCGGGTTTTAACAGATCATTCTTTTTCTGAATAATGTTCGAATGATTTATTCCATAACAGTATATGGACTTTGGACCTTGTGCCATAATAATCATTCGAACATTATTCAAATAAAGAATTATCTTTTAAAACCCGATTAAATTCAATATTAGTTCTTCTAACAATATAATATAAGGATGTACTTTTTTTTCAGTTTATACTTCATTAAAATTTGTGTAATTGCATTTAAGTATATATAAACTCATGTTTGTGAAAATTGCAACACCATGAAGGACTTATTTGAAATTTTCAGGAAATGCAAATTAGCGCATGATATGCAAATGATTAGAATTTCAAATTGCATTTCTTTCTGAACGGCTATATTGAACAATATTAATGTGGTTCAATTTTAGTTCAATTTTTATTCTTCGACGAAAGTAGCTAAATTTGAACAACTTACAGATTTGAACGGGGAAAAATCAACGGCCTTTGAGCATTGTCTTAACAGAAATTTTTGTAAAAGTTTAAAATAGCATATAAGACAAACTGAGCATGCGTTGAAGACATTATTAACCAAATAATTGTTACACAGTGGTCATTAACATGACTATAATAATAATAGTAACAAAACTATTATAGTATGACAATAATAAAATGCTAGAAACTGTAGACAACTGATTTCTAAAAATATTTTTATCCTAAAATAAACAAAATTTATAAAAATGCCACCTTCCTAGACAAATACAGTGAAATTTCTCTAGAAATTTAAAATGATTGCTAAGAATAAAAAATTAAAAATAGTTTTTTGTTCCCTTCCATAGTTGCCAGGCGCTGTATTTTGATCGACAGAAAATCCTTTTTCTATCTTGGCCTCAGTAATTAAAATTATATAATATATTCACGAACTTTTTATAAAAGTAAAATCTTTAAAGCATAAAAAATTGAAAGAAAGACAATTAAATATAAAACAAAAAAATAATAATACAAATGAAAAATGTAATGTAAAATAGAATACATAATGAATGTAAAATAGAATACATAATGAATGCAGCTTTAAAATGAATTTTTAAGCTTCTTAATTTGTTAAACGAGATCTTAGATTAAAACAAAAATGAGAGTATATAACAACAAAAGATCTATTTATAATGATCAAATATATTAACATAAAGCTATATTACATAATTCATATTTGTTACATCAGAAAGTGATATCATTTTTAGCACAAATGAGCTTTTGAAATCTTTCATACTTGGCTCATATATTTTTAAGACATCGTTTAATAACAATTTTATAATATGTTCCTTGTAGAAATTATTTATCATTAAATACTAAAACATAATTTCAGTTTACTGCTAACATATCTTAAATGCAACTGAATTTTCAAGACAGAAAAAAAAAGTTAATAGGCTTCACGTGCACTAGCAAGGACAATTTATAACGTTCGTGCTGCTAATGAATTTCATTTTTATGCAAGTTAAAACGGAAAACAGGTTATTCTGGTGGAGAAGTAAACATCATTAACTTTTCCATCGACAAAACTGTCTGCTGTTATAGAAGAACTTGCGTAACAATTGAATGGGATATTTTTAATTCTTATAATTGTATAACCTTTTTTAAATATTTTATTGAAATCAACTTTAAATGAAGTCTCAATTAAAAGTCTGGTAGTAAATTATTTTATAGAGGAATTTCAATTTAAAAATAATTCAGTTCTTAAACAAATTTTCATTCATTCTTTATTCGTAACACAAATTCATTATTTTTAAAAATTTTATTCTACTTCTAAATTACTAGAATTTTTGCAGAATGCAGTTCGATTTGCTTGTTTATTTTGATATCTTTGGTTAGTTTGCAATTAAATCCAGAATTATTTTATCAGGTAACCTTGTAACATTTTCAGTAGATTTAATTTTTTTCGAGCCAAGAGATAAATTTATAAAACTTTTAATAAATGATTAAAAAAAAAAAAAATAAATAACAAATTATAATTTTTTTAACAGTTCATGTAAGGGCAAATTGATATACTTCACAAAAAAATTGGAAAAATAACATTATTTATTTATTTAAGTTATATTTTTCTTAAAAATATTAAAAATATCATTTGAAATCGTCGAGAATGAAGGTTTGTTTCATTTTTTAAAAAGTTACCCTATTTTAGACTTATTTTTGAAAAAAAAAAAAAAAAAAATTGCAAAAAATATTCTTTAACAAGATAATTTGTCTCGTATGTAGAAAAATAATAATTGATTATAATAATAATAAATTTCACATTATTGCAATAACATTAAAATAAATAATAATGTGTAATAACAGATAATAATATAAGAAATATGTTAAAAATAAAACAATGTAGATTATATAATAAATAAGAAATTATAAATAATAATAATTATCTAATTAAATAATAATTTGTTTTTATATAAATGATGTAAATAATACATACGAAACATTAACAATATAATGTTTTGTATGTAGATAATAAATCAATTATTAGCTTATTTTACTAATCATTATTTGCAAAATATATTCAATTTCAGTATGTACACTCAAGAGCCAAAACATTATGACCACCTGTCAATGACGAGTTGGCCCACCTTTGAGCGCAACACAGCTTCAACCCGCCTTGGCATGGATTAATACCACCACTTAATACCAGTTAAATACCACTTCCACCTGATCACGTGCCTTCCACGTCATCCAGGCGAGTTTATTACAAAATGTAGAGGTGGTCATAATGTTTTGGCTCTTGAGTGTATAACAGCTCTTCAATCGATGTTTATCAACAGTTTAAAAAACGACAGGAAGTATTTGGAATAAATTTTACATCGAAGAATAAAACAACAACATCAACAAAAAATAATAATAATAATAATTTCTATCAATGCAACATGTTTTTGACCCTTGACGGACAATTGCTAATTTATCTATATTTCCTTGAAAAATATATAGTACGTTCCATTTAAGCGATAAGAAGTCTATGTATCAACAGAAAACAAAAATGGCTCTAAGATCTTCTAGCGAAGCCTCGTTTTGTAAGCAGTGCCGCGAAAGATAATGTTCACGAATCTGGAACAACCGAAAATATTGCATTATTCAGATCGTTTACGAAAGGACCAGAAGGTTAAGAACCAGTCTACGATGTTCTAGAAGAACAGCAAACGATAAAAAGAATAAGAAAAAGTAGCGGTGGTATTTTCTTTGTCTCGTCTCTTCGAAACCGGGATGTTTCTTCTTCGCAGTGAAAAGACCCATTTGAATATATGGGCAGCATGAAAAGAAAAGCGTGGACGGACATAATAAAAAGGAAGTTTGACATCCCAGTGGTCACGTTGCATTCTGTCTTGGAAATGAGGTCATGGCGAGCGATATGTTTCGCGCTTGGAAAGCGTTCCAAACTGCCAGTAGCGAAGTCGAAATTGAAATTTATGACTCCAGTTCAAGGTTCCGTACCCTTCGAAAGTTTGCACCATTGTTCCGTGAAGATAGAAGAACAATTAATCGGATATTGTTATGAAAAGTGAGGGGGAATGGTTCCATAGAAATTGTGTGTTTTTTTGGAGGAAATAAATGTAATTTAAATTTTATGTCTCTGTTAAGTTGCAGTGGTGAATTATAGTGCATTAAAGGGCTTAAAAGAATTTTACAACAAGGATTGTTTCGCATAATAAATAAATTTTATATATTATGTGAAATAAAATATATATATATAAATATAATTTTTAGAGGATATAAATAGCGCATATTTAAAAGCTTCTTCTTTAAAAAGAAATTTTATTTATAAAAAAATTAATTATTTTTTTTTGTTGATTGGGGAGAAACATTTTTAACGAATAGTCAAATATTTGATTCACAAAATGATAAACAATACGAATTATTTTTTATGTATCAGTAGAACTACTGTTCCACTTATATTAGAACTACATAGACCACCGAGTAATTCACCGATGGTAGCATAGTATTGCCTTCTGGGAGAACTGTTACATATTTTTGAATAAACATAGTATTGGAGAAAATCCGAAAAATTCTCATCAAGCAATATGACTATTGATGTGAGATACTTACATGTGCCTTCACAACCACCAATGACTCTACTCCTTTCTGAAAGCAGGGGCTATTACTTGTGCTAATAATGAACTCAAATCTTAGTCCTTCTGGATGTTAGTTGCATGTATTTTCTCTGGGCCACGAGTTAGACAAACTAAACTACTTTAAAACATAAACAGAACTTCTGTAGACAAAGTAAATCTAAGTTAAACCTGTCAAAATGTGTGTCTCGACCTCTTTACCACTTTCTACAATGTATCGAACTGTGGTTATCTAAAAATCAAATGCACTTTGTTTAAGCATTCCTTCGATATTTCTAGTGAATCCATACTATATGTAAAGTATTTGAGTATATTGTAGTATATTGAGTATATTTTTATTTTTGTGTTTTCGATGGTTTTTTAAAATTATTTACTTTTTTTTTTTTTCAGGATGTTCATTAGTTAATGCAGAAGATTCTCATAAATTGGTAAGAAACATTTTAAGTATGTCGCTATTTCAATTTAAAAACTCAAAAGCTTTCTAGCCATTTAATAAATAAATTAATATAATATATTAAAATTATTTAATGATTAAAATAATTTTAAATATATTATATTAATTTATTTATTTAATTATATAATATATTAAAAATTATTTAATAAATAAATTTTAACTTTTTGTAACTATAAAAAAATTAACTTATTCTCCAAGGTAAATTTTTTGGTGTTTTACTTTTTTTTTTTTTTTTTTTTTGATAATTATAGGAAATAAAATTCAAAGATGCTTAAATTCCAATAGAAAATAATAACTTTTATCAATACATAAATATACTTTAAAATCTATAAAAAAAAAAATAATACATATATTTCTACGGCAAACTTTTTACCAGGTAGGAGTTTAAGGCCCCCTGGGCACAAGGTACTCCGATAAACTGTAAAGACTGGCTGGCAGGAAACTTTTTCTTATTGGAATTGCAAATACTAAGTATTCTTGTTCTGAAAAACTGATTTTTTTTTCACATAGAATTAAAAGTTGATATTTTCTGAAAAACGAAATATATACTTATGAATAAAATATTTGGAAAATTAGAAAGGAAATAACTTTTATAATGAATGATTATCTTATAATATTTATTGTTTTTCTATTAGAATATTGTTTTTATTAAGTTACAGGAAATTCATTTTCATTAGAAAATAAATTTTATTTCTTTGAAACCTTACACCAGAAAACTAATATGTGTTGTGTCTAATCCTCAGTGTCCTGCAGTGTGGCACGGACATCCCATGAGTATCTACTCATGGATGGAGGAAAAGGGGCACCTTTTGTAGTGTGATGCAGCACTAATTCTATTTAAGAGGCTATTAAATCAACAAAGCTTTAGAAGAATTTTATTATGATTTACTTTAAATATTTATTAACTTTACCACTAAATTGTTTTATCTCCTTATCTATTGTACGGATGAAGGTGTTAAGAAGATATAGTTTCCTTGGAGAACTTCTAAAAAGAATGGCCGTTATTGTTACACATGTAAAAAACTGAGAAAACATCAAACCTGATTTTTTTCTGATTTGTAAAGCTGTTGATAAATACTTATAAATTAATTATCCCACACAGCCCTATTTAAATGACATTACATAACATCAAAACCAGGATAATTTTTTATGCCCCATTTCAAACAAAGACAACACGCTAACTAGCCAAGTTAATCTATAAAAAAACTATAAGAATCTATAAAAAATTAGTTCAAATAGCCTTTTACGTTGTTGAAAAAAATGTTTTATTTAAAATTTAAAACATTTGTAATTTATAAAATAACTTATTAATTACAGAGTTTTACAAAGGGGCAACGGGCGTACCGATTACGGAGTTCCAATGCGGTAATAAGTACCACTAAACCTCCATATCTTAAATTAATTATAAAATGTTCATAAAATGTAATTGCTTAGATTCAGAAAACATCTCCTATGAGACAATTAAAGCAAGGAGATTGAAAAAAAAAAAAAATGCATAAGCTGTCGGTACAATTAGGTATCTGTAACACGATGCCCAAAAAAGAGATAAAAAAATAAAGTGAAAGAAATCTTTGATGGACAGATAAGACAGATATTGTGCCAGATAGAAGTACACATCGTAGCATTAGACTTAAAAGTTAAAGCCAAAGAAAGCAGCTCAGATTCGCATGAATTGATTTGAAGGAGTTCGCGATCGATCTGAAGATCTTCCGGCTGCATGAATAAAATTACTCCGTTGAATGACGGTAAATTCCTGGCACCTTTTTGAAATTTATCCCCTAATTTCCCCTTTCTGTTTTCAGGTAAAACGTCAATCTCCTGCCAGACCAGGGGGCGGAGGGCTCCCGTTGTCCAGGAGACGACAATTCCCTGCCCCAGAAGAATTGGAAGAATCTGAATATCAAGACAGCGAGGAGGAACTCAAGAATCCCGCCCCTGCTTTCAGAGGTCGCCAACCGCCTCCCGAAGATGATTACCCTGAAGATCAATCATATACAGAGGCACCTCAAGTGACCACGCCCACTCCCACCAAAGCTCCTCCCAGAATACAAGCCTTCAATAACAGGTGAAGATTGATAAGCAGTCATTTACAGTCTACTTGGTAGAATGCTTCAAAGTTATAGCTTTTTTTTAAACAATATTGAAGAATTTTAAATATTCTTCAATTTTTTTAAACAATATTGAAGAATTATTTATATATAAATAAATTTTTTGGGTACTTACGTATTAACGGTACCTTGGCGACAATTGCGCCAATAAAGAGCACACGCGCCAACCGCAGCTACAGATTTGACTGTTTTTAAGTGGCACCAATCTATTCTATTGGTTTGGTAACCTTAGTAGCTGTTAGATTGGCGACACTTAAAAACCGCCAAGTCTGTCGCCAAGGTACCGTTAATACGTAAGTACCATTTTTTGCATGAATTAGAAAATTATTAATTATAATTTGTATTATTTATTTAAAGTATTATAATTGTAATATTTATTATTTAAAGTCAATTATTGGAAAATGTAACGTTGATTTGAACTTTTAATATGATAGTGGTAATGAATTACATCATTATATGTCCGTCTCCAAGTAATAAAATAAAAGCTACTAATCATAATAATTGATATTTATTTCTAGAAGAATATCAATGTAATTTCAATATTTAAAAAAAAAAATAAATGCTTATGGTGCACAGATGAAGTTCTGCTTTCAGATGTAACTCTAGTTAAAGTTTCTAATAAATAAAAAAGGGTTAAATAATAAAAGAACAATGGTAATTTAACAGAAATTTCAAATTTTATTAAAAACTAAAACGTTTGAAAGTTATATACATATATAACTTACATATATTGTAAGGTCTTTTTATGTGGTCATTTTCATATGATTTTTAAAGTTATAATTGTATTTCCTCGGAACAAACTGGCACATATTGGCTTGTATAAATAATCACTGTATAGACATTTTTCAAGAATCATGGTAAGACAAAATTAATTTTAGATCTCCAATTTTGCAGTTAATTTGGAAAGTCATTTTCTTTTTAATGATCCCAATATTAAACGAACCTTTGAATTACAACGTGTTTTTGTTGTTTTTTATCCCACTTGGCCGACATCAACACCTAGATCAAGTCCATGAACCCGCTTAAACCGACTAGTATGATAAAGGGTAAAAAATGCAGCTTCCTTTTTGTCTTTTGACCTTGCAGCACAAAGATATGGGACACCCAAAGGGAGAAGTGTGACTTTACCCCACCAGATTATACCCACAGCAGCTGGGTACCCATTTTAGTCACCTTTTACGATATGTATGGTCTACAATGGTATTCTAATCCGGACCCACACGGGAAATTAGAATGTGGGCTGCAGAACGGTCTGTTTTGATACCAGTCTGCTGTGTGAACTACATAAATTAAGTATTGATTGTATCGTAAGGCATTTTTGATAAAGTTACAGGAATTAATTTTAGAATAAAAATTTTAAAAAATTTTACATGGATTTTTTCATATATTCGAAGAAATTTACTAAACAATCTATTTTTTAAAAAGTTTCTGTAGACTTTTAGGATAATTTTCACTGCTTTGTTTTATATAATTTGGGCCTGAATGGCCGAGTGGCTAGCGCTCTGGTGCTTGGTACCACAAGTTTCGGGTTCGAGTCCCGGCGGATACCATGGATGTTTGTAGTGGTTCGGAATCCACTTTAAACCGTAGGTCCCGGTCTAATAGGATCGTAGAGTGTTGCGGGGTTACTGTTACTTCGCGTCCGTAGCTTATCTTCAAGCTACATGCACCTCCTGGGTAGGACTAAGCGAGTAACGTCGGTGCAGCGCTTGCCTTAAGGCATCCAAGACAACTGTCTAAGTGTTTGCCAGCTGCATTAGAAGAAAAAAAGTTTTATGCAATTTTAGAAAATTACAAAATGTAACTCTAATTTTTGAAGATCAGTGAAAAATTACTGATTATGGGAATTTTTTTATAAGGGTCTGTATTCTCAGCATATAAAGCGATATTACCATATCTATGAAATTAGAATGAAAATAAAATTTCAATAACCAATTTGAGATAACTAACTAAAAAAAAAAGCAGAAATATAGATTTTATTTCACAATATGATAAGGTATATCACAGAAAAGCACACCTGAGATGTAAATTGAGTGTTGTTAAAGAAAGCAAATTGATTATTATAAAACATATAATTTTTTTTTTCCTTTTCTTTTTTGGATGTTACACACTTAAGAACAGAAATAGGAATTTTCCGATGCCACCGTAATTTGGTTCATGGATCAAATCAGAATGTTCGAACTACTTCATTCATGTCTAGACAAACGCGGTTCAATGATCCGTTTCGGAGTTAGAATTGAGTAACCCCAGTTCAGAAGCTATACTCACTAAACCCCAGGCTGTTGCAGGCGCCTATAAGCTGTAATGATTTATAGAGATTTAATGTCATCAAATAATGATATAAAGATTTCTATGTTGTGTTAATGCAAGTCTCATTTAAAGTATTAGCAGCTTAAATATCTTTTTATAATATGATAGAAAGATGCAACTTTAGATGGTTTTTATATGATTTTTATATAAGTAAATGAAAAAAATATGATATATTTCTATATAAGTAGGACTAAAAACATCTAGCATAATTGAAATCAAAAATACGATGTTCCAAATGTTTAATGTTATTGTTATTGAGATATTCTCAATATTTCCGCATTATTTTTAATATTCTAATAAATGTCTTAATAAATTTCTAATTATAGATTTGATTCCAAATAGAGACTCTAATTCTAATTGTTAAACTGCTAAAAATAATAATAACTTGTTTTTTTTATAGTAAAAGGCAAAAAGTTTTTTCTCTTATCCTAACTACTAAAGATATGGAATATAGCTATAAAAGTATGACTACGAAATTAGAAGTATGTAACTTGTAATACAAAAATAAATTTCATATTTTGAAGCCAGTCTGCTAAATATTTTTATTTTTTACTTTATTTTGTAGTTTATTGTCATCAAATTCACAATACTTAGACAATATTTAGAAATCTTTTATTGGACTCCATAATTTTCTGTATATGGTTTTTCTTTTGTATTTTTATTCAAATTTATTATTATCTTTATTAGGTCTCCCTTATAGTTGCGTCCACAATAGGAAGGTTTATATTCTATGAAAATGAAGTTACTTTTTGCAATTAATGTAATATAGTACACACACAAACAAACATACACTTATATAGGATTGGTTATATTTTCTTTTAGTATAGCTCCAAAGTCGATGCCGTACTGAGAGATCAAATCAACAACCCCTGTTCAAAACCTCTCTGAGTTATTAAATTACACTCAATCTCAGTAGACATGATTCCACAAGCCCATACAACTGGGAGTACTAATTATTTTTCTTCCACAACAACAACATGGCACGTTCTTTAATAATTAGATTAAGAGGCCTGTAACAACATGTAATCAATTGGGGCAGATTTCACTACACCGCTAATAAAACGCAAAGGCTGCAGAACTTTAAGAAACTCTCAGTGAGAGTCAGATTGAAGACCGTGTTTGTGGATCATTTTGCCGTATTAGACGTTGCCCGAGTGCACTACGAGAAAGTAGATCTACTTTTTGCACTTCGTCAAAAGGATCCCTTCCAAAAAGGGGGGCTCTGTTTTACAGCTAAATAACCAGGAGTTGAATTATTATTCTGTTAAGGCGATAATTAAAAAAGACTCTTAGGTACTCCTTCTTTGAGGATGCTGTAGCTTGAAACTGTCGCAAGACCTGATAAGATCCTATTCATAATATCCTTGAATGGTCTAGAAAAAAATCGGTAGCATTGCTATGGCTTTTCTATGGTCACGATTGTCTCCGCAAGCACCTTCACAAAATTAAACTGTCTCCTGATCCCCTCTGTCACCTGTGTGTTAACCAGGAAGAAAAGAATATGTCTCACCTTGCTTCCTGTTCTACTCTGCCGCCTGTTTCTTTATAGAAGCGTTATTGAATTACCAGACTTAAGTGGATGGAATAATTAATGTCATTTGTTTCTATTTTGTTCTTTGTATTTTTTTTCTTTTTTATCTGTTGTGCTGTAAACTTGCCATTGGAAATAAAAAAATTTTAGTATAGAGACCGTAATTGCTCTTTCTATTCTGTAGATTCGCTGCTCGACCAAGACTTGGATCTCAGACTACTGCCAAGACCACTGCGGCTCCGAAACCACCGTCTAGCGGTAGAGCCACCCCTGCTCAAAGCCAGCGCTTAGATGTGGTTGCCAATATCTTGAACAAACCACCACCACCTAGGAGTGCGGTCTAGAGCCATACCCCCTTCTAGAACTATTAATGCAAATATAGAGAAGAAACCTGAACCTGCACCAGAAGTGTCAACTAGAAGGTAAACATGATTATTCACTGAAATATGCCATTCAATTCATAGAACTCTAGTTTTTATTTCAGAAAGAAATTCTAAATAAAATTTATTTTGGTACTTTCTTATTTTTATGGCCCAGATAAATTTTACCTACCAACCTACGACATGAAATGGCTGGCAGTCGTAATCCTCCTCTAATAAATGGTGCGCCAAGAGCTTTTCTCTTGTCGATTATTTTGGAGTTTAAATAGCGAAACCGTACTAAAAGGAAATATCTATCTTTTTGTCAAAAACACTTTTCAAGTGATATTAAGTATATCTGGGGATAGATAAATATTCTATAAAAGTATAATTTTTTTATAAAAGCAGATGATGATGGTAGAATTGCAAGGTCTAATGGGAAAAAAAAAATTACACGACAATAATTTCTTATTTGAGGCCAGATAATAGAAAAAAATATAAAAATTTCCTGTCCACCATGGATATCTTGCCAAATTTCCTGATCTGGTCATTTTTTCATATTTTTTAAAAAAGGAAACTACAGTTAAAGTTTATTTTGTATTAAAAATACACAACCTTCATTCAATAGTATTTAATAGCTGACTATGTTATGCAGTCCCTATATTTCCGTCCCATATCATAGACTATTTTAATATCCACATTAAAAAGTGATGACTAAGGGATCTGCTGAATGAAGCTGATTAAATATTTTCCAGTCAAGGGAGAGAGAGAGAGAGCGCAACATAAGTTTTTTTTTTATGAAACAAGGTTTATTTTTTCACTATTATTAAATTAGTTTCTAATAAAATGCAACATGTGTAGTATTTTGTTTAAAAGAAATAAAGTTGAATGTCTTAATTTAATTAAACCAGTCATCAATCAGGTAGTACCTTTTGTATTTCAAAATCATTAAATTTTAAAGCACAATAAATAAATAAATGTTTTCCATACATTTTTGCAATCATTTTTTCCAGAAGCTCCAGTGGTAGTCAACGCGTACGTCCTCGTGGTAGGCTAAGGACAAGAACAAGTTCTACCAGTACTACAACCACCACCACAACGACTTTAGCACCACCTCCAGAAGAATACTATTACTACTACGAAGATGAGGAGGAAACTCCAAAGAATCCACCAATTGCTACCACAACAAGCACTACAACAACTACAACCACCCCCAGACCACGTCCATCCATCAGCAGGCCACGCCCAGTGAGTACCAGGATTCGTTCAACGTCACGCCCTCCTGTCAAATTTGATCCAGAATCTCAATTTGCCCCTCCTCCAGAAGCACCACAGGAGATAAAGGAAGAGCCGCGAACGACCAAGAAATTCACCACAACTTCGACTATGAAACCAGAGGAGACTGGTGGCATTCCAGCCCATTTGAGGCATAAGTACAGGCCCAGAGCCGACGGCAGGTTCATTGACTTCTTAAGGGACCCCAACCGACCCAGGGAGTTGAAAGGGTTCGATTTGACCGACTATCCCTTTTACATAGTGGTACCTGATGATATTGATTTCGATTGTGATGATAGAAAGGATGGCTATTATGCCAGTATACCACACAAGTGCCAGGTAAGAACATACTGTTGTTCCGGTCAATCCATTATTAGTTATTAATTTCATTATTATTTTACAATTCCAAAATTTTAATTAAAATCAGCAGTGAAAATTTTCTTGATATGATAATTGCAAAATAGTCAAAAAGAGGATTATACTCAGAATTATCACTCAGCTTGTCTCATAAGTCAGACATTCATTAATTTCTTTTCATACTAATAACGATTACTATTTCAACCACTATCTCGACTCCCATACATCACCAGACCCTACTTGAACATCATGAGTTGTTTCATGCCATACCGTATAGCCCAATTCTATCCAGAACTTCAGTTACCCTTCCTCATTATCTATTATAAAAATATATTACAATTAAGAGTTAAAACTATTAACGAACCTACACAAATTTATAATTCATTTATGAAAACTTCCTCTTCAGCACAAGAGCAATTAGCATTGCAAAAATTCTACTTGCCTGTTTCCTGTGTTTATTATTTAAAATCTATTCTAAATCGGTTAATGATTTTTAAAGTCAGCTACATACGAAAAGACAATGGAAAAAAAAGGATAATGGTGTCATCTTATGAAAGTCAGGCACAGAGTGGCGTTAGAAGTAGTATTTATGTATTTTATATTTAAGCATTGTTAAGCTATAATCGTGGCGCATTTTGTATCCGCTTTAAGATGATCATGTGTATTTAAACTCAAAACCTATTAAATACTGCACAGAAATCTGGTGATATATCCTCCATTATAAAAATATGCAATCTTCAGTATCATCTAATATTAAATGGATATTGTTCTGCTGCATTATTTTGCAAGTAATACAGTAACCCTTGCAAAATCGCCACAATCATGTTTTGTTAACAAAGACCCATTTAACAAGGATTTAATTTCAAGGATAACATTTATTTCACATAAATGCTTCGCAATTGGTTATCGCTCTGGTATTTGGTATCACAGGCTTTAGATTAGGCATGGAAGTTTGTTAGTGGTTCGGAATCCACTTTAAACTTTAGGTCCCGATCTAATTAGCCCAAAGTGTGCACAAAATGACAGTAGAGCGACAAACCAAACCAAACTTCGTAAGGGGCACCATTTGTGGCAAAGATTGAAAGCGATGGTTTATTGTGATAATGATTTAAGAATGTGCATTTCTAATAGTTATACCATACTTTCGCTGAGTCAATAGTTACTAAAATAAGTCGTTTTATGGCCAAGTGGCAGTTTTTTGTGTGACACTGCTTTAAAAAATATTAATATTTTTCTTTTTATCATTTTTCTGTAGTTGTTCCACTACTGCTTTGCTGGTGCTCGATATGACTTCTTGTGTGCCAACTACACACTCTACGACCAGACGACGTTCACCTGCAGATTCGCCATCAACGTGGACTGCGAAAGTTCTGCCAAGTACTACTTCAGAAACGATGACCTGTGGAAAGAGACCACCACCACTCCAGCTCCCACGAGCCCTCCCAAGCGTAGGAAGATCAGGCCACGCGATGAAGACTATGAAGATGACGACTATGAAGAAGACTACGACTATGAGGAGGAAGAGAGGAGGAGGCGACCACCCAAGAGGAGGCGCAACAGGAGGAAGAACAGGAGGAAGCCTGCTGAAGACGACGAGGAGAAGAAAAAGAAATAGAATGAACATTTTTTTTTTCGTACTAGAATTTTCTTCGGAAGAAGTTTGGATTTTGCAGCATTCCATCGAAAACTCATGCCAGGAATTGTTTTGGTATGCTTGTTTCGCTGGAATGCAGCGAATTTAGGTATTATTGGAAAGGAATTTTTGTTATGTTTGTGCTTCGTGGATGATACTTGTTGCCAAATGAATATGACTTTGCTCTGTTGAAGCGATGTCGATATTTAAGTTAGCTTGTAAATATGAAATATACTACTTCCTTTTTTTCCCCCTTTGATTTTGAGGTAAAATTGCTTTTCATTTATGAGCACGCATGCAATACCAGAAACAATCATATTGTTTTTAAAAAAAATGAATTTTTTGTAATTCAAATATGTCAGGAATTATATTGGTACATATAAATCATCAGGTTATTTTCTTTCTAGAAATAAAATGGAAATTCTTGATTTTTAATTTATTGTATTTATTATAATAAAATTAACAGAATTATATTAAAGCCCAAAAATATCATAGTACTATAATTAGTATTATGAATTTCATAAAACCACAAGAAACTTAATGTAATACTAAAATTACCATAATGAGATATATAGAATCACAAGTGTATTACTTATAATACGATAATTAGTACATTAAATGTAGATTTATTGTACTATAATAGTGTAATAAATATCATAATATTACAATTATCAATAAAAACCTTATAATTGCTCAACAAAATCAATTCAACACCATAAACTCATATGAATAAAAAATTCCATCAAATGAAATAAGCAAACTTACTTAATTTTAAAAGTTATTATAAGTAAATTTATGAATAATACTGTTTGCAAAATGTTTAATTTTGAATGAAGGAAATTATCATAATAATTAATCACTTAAATTTTTCTATGTAAGAAATCAGAGAATGGTGAAAAGTGTTTGTTTACGTCTCAAATTATAGTTTAAATTCCCATGTTGAAATATGACACGCGTCAATATATATATATGATTTTCTTTACTCAGCAAATAGTAATAGTTAACTCAGCAATAGTGTTTTTGAACTAGATATTTGTACCTGAAAGTTTCTATTATTTTGTGATATGAATTGTGTATCACATATCTTGCATTGTATTTCTATATTCCTTCGATTAAGACTCATCTCATTAGCATACTTTTGAATAATTATAATAATCTTCTAGATACTTAAAGATTAAATGGTTTCAGGTAAATAAAAAGCGTTTTATGTAAAAATGTATTGCTGATTGTTACTGAATAATGTAGTTTAAATTAATAATAAAATTGATTGAGTTATTACAGATGTATTGTTTTTAATAAATTAAACTTTTGCATCGTTCCTATTTTAAAACTACTACTTTTACTTGTTTGATTATACTTTGGTAAACTAATAATTTTTTTCCCTTTATGTTTACGAAGAAAGTTGAATAAAATTTTGCTGAATTTGATTTGATTCAATTTCTTTCATTTCCAATGAGTTTAAATTAAATTTTAATTTAATAATAAAATTTATCTTTTACACTTCGTATCATTTTCATCTATCACTATCCATTCCAATGTTAAGCACATCATGTTTGTTTGAAGGACGAATATTAGCAAGAGAATTGTCTTTTATCTTACCTATTCTTGAAATGTGGGGGCGGGAGAATTCTTCCAAGAAATGGGAACTGGTTACTTCTTGTTAATTCAAGAATAGTGTCTGCCAATTGGGCTGCAGGATTCTGGGAGGACTGACGCAAAATAACAAAGTAATCGGGTTTGTATTTTGAAAAAGGCATTGTATTCCGTGTAGTAATGAACGATTTGAATCACTTTAATAATTCGAATAGTTCACAAAAATTTTTTTTCAACGATGATTCGAATCAGAAGTTTCGTTCTATATAGTGGCGCTATCTAGTTTTCTTTAGAGGAACAAATAAGATAAATAATTTGTTGGCAAACATATATTGCAAAAATGTTTCGACAATAAAATATTTCAAATATACTTATAAAGTTTAAACTATTTTCGAATTTTCTAAATATTTTACTTTTGTAAATTTTCACCACCATGCATAATTTTTCCCAGTTCTTAGCTAATTTTTTTTTTAATTTCTAAAAAGAGCTGAGTTTTTCTCCACAACTAATAGGCTTTATTTGGCCATTTTTTATTTATTATGTTAACTATATACATTTTAAAAATAATTTCATTTTTAATAATAATGCGATTTGAAGAATTGGAGCAATTCTTTACTTCCCATTTATTAGTTGAATTAAATTTCGTAAGAGTATCGTAAGTATTTTCGTTTCTTTTTTAACGAAAATCTACAGTCACGTTACATAAAAAATAATAATAAAATTCGAAAAAATAAGATTTGTTAAATAGTATTTATTTAAAAACATATTTATGATATGTATCCATTATTAACCTATACGTAATTAACCATTCTTCTTATGCATAGCATATTGCTTTTTTTATGCTATATTTTGCATTTTTTCAAAAATTGAATATATACACTTTTAGATTTAATTTTAAAACTAAAAAGCTCTACTTTTGCTTATACAAATAGAATTAACTTATAGTAAACATACAAAAAAAGTTTCTAATTCGATCGAAACTCATACGTCATTTGATACATTTAAATTTTCAATGAATGATTCATTTCTTATTTCTATACATTTAAAATGATTTCAAATATTCCAAAAAATGGCACATTTAATGTAAAATATCATGTCAATACAAAAATCAAAATAACAAATTAATATTTTTCAATTAAATAATTATGTTATTGTTTCAAAAATCTATTAAAAATTTATAATGTTATTTCAAGAAATCTGTTACTATTTTAAATATTCAATACTTAAAACTTAAAAAAAAAAAAAAATTATTCAAAATTGTACGAAGGATAAAGAAAAGGAGGATTATTTAACTTTTGGAAAACAAATAATTTTAGACGGATGATTCAAGCACTCTTGATTGAGGAATCATATTGTTACTCATAAGATTCAGTTAAATTTTTGCTGTCTCGGAAATATGCTCAATAATTTTAAATTTAGTAACAAAAGAATTTGCATATGCAATAACCAAAATTATCATACAAATATAACAAGATTAAGGATGAATCACATCAAAGATATGAAAATTTCTGGGCATTAAGAAACACCAAAAATGTGGCAACTTCCCTGATTTCGAGCTTATTCCTCATCATGAATTTACAAGATTAAAAATTTTGAATAATTTTTAAAAGACACAAAATGGTTGGGGCATTAGCTATCCATCTTAAAAATCAAATGCATTCGAATCTCAGGTATGATTAAGGGATGTTTAAAAGCCAGCGATTTTATTATAGAAATTAAAAAGTTTTTGGAACAAATAATAAATGCACATCGAAAATGCTCAAAATGGTTGTTTCTGAAAAACCTATATTTTTATAAGTGAAAAATGCAACATTGCAAAAAAAGGAAAAAGCAAAGATTTGACCTGTTTTGAATAATGTTGAAATTTACGCTAACTATAAACTTTAAATATTGTCTCAGGCTAGTCAATATTGGAGATTAGTGAGAAGAGTTACACCAAAAATGTATGCAAAACAACTCTATTAGTTTATAACAATGTGCTAAAACTATGTATTGATACATAGATAATAAAAAACGGATGGTGAGTAAAATTATAAGGTAGACCGGGACCTGCTGTTTAAAGTAGATTCCGAATCACTACAAACATTCATGGCCGGGATTCAGATTCTTGTGGTACAGAGCGCTAGTGACTCGGTCATCAAACCCCAATTTAATCTTATTTTTATTATATACATCATCTCGTAGAAAATTTTTGAAATATTAAAAGGAAAGCATTATTATTATTTCTCTGAAATGCGTAGTGCAAAAATGTCATAGTATGAATAACACTATGCATATTGGTAGTCACCAACTATGGTGAACCAGTTATCTAGAGATTGATATTTTATGTGTAAATAATGCGAAAGAGAATGGAGTGACTTTTTATGGAACAAAAATATCTGAGAACAGATCATTATATATTAACAGAAACTACGTATATCAAATAAATTCATTGAGGAAAAAAAAAAAAATTAGAAAATATGTTCAACAACAACAACAACAAAAAACATTTTATCATTAAGCATGTAAAAGCAGGACTCTTTTAATAATGACACACATTGTTGGAGACCGTAACACTGTAATGAATTCTTATTTGCCAATGGTCGCTTGATAGATAGAGGGATGTTAGTCTCAAGAACAATGAAACAAAAAAATATTTCTTCATTGAGACTTTCACTAAATGGTCCTCATCAGCATCATCAGTGGGCCAACAGCCCCATGTTGGGCCAAGGCCGCCTACCTAATAGCAGATTTCGAGACAGGATATGTTTTTCTTTTTACGAGATAGGGTTGTCAGCCCAACGCCCATGCTCTACAACCATATTAGACGGAGACCTATGTTTTAAAGTGGATTCCGAATCACTAACAAACATCCGTAGAATTACCGGGACTAGAACTCGAAATCTGGGGCACTGAATGCCATAGCCATTCAGCTATCAAACCCCAAGAAAAGCATGCATCGTTCAGGAATCGAACACGGGCAACCCGTTTGGTAGGCGAGCATTCAACCACTAAACTGCCAATGTTGCACAGAAAGGCTATTTTGAAGTGGAAAAAAACACCGGTAGTAAAGTGTTTCGTCTTCAATTTTCAATTGACTCTTTGAACAAATACGCATTGTTAGGCAGTACTGTCATTTGAAAGTGGTTGACTTTAACTTTGGTGGAGGAATGTAACTACTACCTTCATCAAATAATTGGTACAAAAACTATTCTTGCTGTCAATGCAACCATTGCCAAGAGATTCGATAAAGAATGACTTGTCCCTACTGGTTAATCCTCTTCATTAATAAAGTGTTAGTATATTCGCAGTTTCTTCTCCTGATAGGCCTTGGTTACAAGATGGAAATAAAATAATTAGATCTCGACGAAAATCAGAATAGAGACATACATTCCTTGCCGCCACTCATCGACAAATAGAATCAAAAATTAAAGAATTTGGTTCAGCGATACATCTTTTGACTTTTAATTTAAGTGTGTAAACGTTTTGGGCTTGATGGCCGAGTGACTAGTGCTCTGGTCCTCGGTGTTCCAGGTTTCGTGGGTATCATGGCCCAGCCCCGGCTCTGTCATGGATGTTTGTAGTGGTTTGGAATTCACTTTTAAACCATGGATACCGGTCTAATATGGTTGTGGAGCGTTCGGCGTAGCTTTTACAACCCTATCCCATTAAACAAGACATCTCTCTTCGATATCTGTTAGTAAGCAGACGGCCTTGGCTCACCATGGCGCTTTTGCGCTAATGATGATGATGAGGATGAAACCCTGTTTTAGCTTTGTTAATTTCTTTTCAAATGTACTTCAGTGATAAATGTGACACCGACAAGTTTGGTAATCACTAAAGTACTAAAGATATCATTAAAATTTTAAAATACATTTTATTAATCCCACTACATTTGGTATAAGCATCAATAAAAATAAATGAGTTCTATGAGAGAATAGCGATTCACAAATGGATGAGGGTGTTCTGCTTTCCATAGAGATACCGCCTACAAATTGGGCACCTAAATGCTTTCCTGCTGGAAAAGCATCTGCTGTGCCAATGGTCGATGCAGAGATCTGGCAGAAGATATGTCCACATTCAGTCTGTACAATAGGGATCTGTCTGCGTTTCAACTCCTGGGCTTCCTCGAACACGGGGCATGATGTGAGTAGGGATCGTCGACGCTTCTTCTTGGACGCTGTCTCCAAAATCTTGCTGTCTGCAGCCTTCCTCTTTCTTTGCTGTCTCTTCTTCCCCGTTGCTGGTGCTGAGGATATGGTGATTATCTCTACAGTGGACTGGGTTGATCGTGTATTGGTTTGACGAACTGGTTGACGAACCTGGAAAGAACAAAGGATATTTTTTTTGGCATAGGATATCACTGATTCAAAAGGAATTTAAATTTCTAAAATAGAGGAACATATACAAAAAATTAATTCAGTTGTAATGAAAAATAAATCAAACAAATAAAATCTGTTTTAAAACCAAAAATTTTTCGAGCTAATTTTTAATCTGAACGCACTGTTAAGGTTTTAGGAATGAAAACATCATAATAATATCACTTAAAAATCAAATGTTTTTTCAGATTTTATGAATTTCCAAGCCTTGTAGTAGCAACTTGTTTGTAGCATGGCAACAAATAGCAGCGTGAGACACTGGTTTCATAGAATTTCATATGCCAGTGTGTAAAAGACATCATCTTAAGTACATAGAGAACTCTGTAATTGGCATCATTATGATATTGGGTTGCCATATCTTATCGCCCAGTGTGGGCTCGGGTTAGAATAGCCCCGCTGTAGTCCATGCATGTCGTAAGTAAAAAGACGACTAAAATGAGTATCCAGTAATGCCCGGGAGTATAACCTGATGGGGTAAAGTCAAACTTCTCCCTTTGGGTGCCCCATGTTTTTGTGCCGCAAGATTAAGGTCAAACAAAAGCTGCATGTTTTACCTTTTATTATGACTCGTCGGTTTTGCTGAGCGGGTTTTCATTGTTTCAGAACACACGGATTCATGGACTTGGTCTAGATGTGGCTGTCGACCAAGTGGCATAAGATACAACATATATCATGAACAATGAATTACGTAAAGAAACTTAAGTGAGGTCACGCGCACCTGCTGTAGAATTTGATGAATCAAGTTTTACAAAAAAATTGCAATGAGTAGTAGTTCGAGATGTTTTTGACTATCAAGAGCTGATGAACATTATGAAGAACAAACTATTAATGACTAAACTATTAATCAACTTACACCTGTGGATTATTAGACAATATCTAAATTTCCACAGCACTACTGTCAGAAGCAGATGAAACAAAGATTACGTTTGCTTAGAGTGGTTCAGTGTGCCTTGAATGACTCATCCTTAAAATCCTGTACGAATCATAAAAATACCTGTTACGTTTCGAAAGAAAGAATTTATGGACATCTCCTTGAAAGATGCTAGGAGTTTTGTACTTTTAGGAAAAATACTATTTTGTCGCTATTATCGTATAAAAACGTGAATAAATAAAAATAGTTTCTTGCAAATAAATCTAATCTTGAAACACATTGATATCCTCCTGTATTGTGGGAATTGTAAATAGATCTAATCTCGAAACATGCTGATGGCATCCTGTACTCTGGGTATAATTTACTCTGCTCGAGAGTTTACTCTATTCGAGTTAATCTGCTCATATGAAAGTTAATCCTTGCTTAACAGTCTTCACAACATATAATTCCCTGGTACGCTTTCCTATATCTCTTCTTTTGAATGCGATATACATATATTATAATTTGTCATGATCTGTAACTTAAATTTCTTACTTGGGTAGCAATATTATTCAAATAAAATTAATATTAAATTTCCCTCCGAGTACATTCATTTAAACGTATTAAAAAGTTGAATGCTTATAACAATATTGCTACAATGAATTAAAACAATAAGCCAAATCGCAAAATCGGGATCGTTCGGGTTTGGCGATTTTTAGATGCCAATTGGGAGGTAAGTCGCCAAATGTGGTAACTTGAAGCTCTTGTATTGTTAGCAATGTAAAGTTAAGTGAATTACTTACAATACAAGAATTGTTACAGAATTGAACCATTCGCAACCCGTTATTTGGCGAACATTGGTGAAGAGATTTTTTGACGTTAAATTCCAACGGCCCCTATTTTGCAATTTTACCAAACAATATTTTTAATACCTAAGATTTTAGCAACATGTGAAGAAAAATGAAGGTTTAAAATCGTAGAATAGGGGCCTTTGGGATTTGGCATCAAACATTCTCTTCGCCAAAGGGCACCAAGTAATAGGTTGCGATTGTAAGTGAAGTGCATTGCGAATAATACAAGAACCACCGGGTTACCAAATTTGGTGACTTATCACCCAGTTGGCTCTATAAAAATGCCAAACTCCAACAGCCTCTATTTTGAGATTTGGCCAAAAAGAAAATTAATCCCATAAGGGTACACATGTATATTACCTCTTCTATGTTGTTTAGGCTGGTTGCATTACTGGAACTGGATTGATTCATGTCGGAAGACCGGACTTCAATAATAATTACTTCTGGATCCATTTGAATTTTCTCTCCGATTACAAACTTTGGATTTTTTAAAGGTTAGAGGGGCAGCAGGAATGCAATTTGAAATAGATCTAAGAAAGAAATTTAATTTAACGATTTATTTCATATCTCATAATTCCCAATGATATAATCTCTAAAAGTAAAGCTATGCTACAAACACACAAATGTTATTAAATGACTAAGTATGCAATTGCAATTTAGATTTGAATAAAAGAACGGTATGAGCATAGGAGTGCATGATTAGATTTTACATTATTTCCTTATTAAGGTTAATTTCAATGCATATTGTTTTTGGGGATTGATTTAGTATTTATCTTCAACTATTTTATACTGTGAGAAATATATTTGGTAAACATATAGTTTATCACACACTTCTTTGGCTCAATTTTGAAAATCATCCAAATTTGACAAGGGGGCCAAATTTCTTTCAATTTTGAATAGTAAATTGAAAGCATTATATTTGACGCATTATTCTCCATAAAAAGGTCCAAGGATGTGGATTAAACTTCATTCCAGCCATATTTTGACGTTGTGTTTATGAGATTTAAAAAAAAAAAAAAAAACCAAATTCGTTTTGCAATTATATAGAAAAATAGGAAAATTCACTCTATGAGTGTTTTTAACATACTAATGAAACAAAAATATCTGATAGTGAATAAAGTAGTACATTTTTTTTTATCTAACAGTTTAAAAAAAGTTTATCTAACATTTCAGCATTACTTTTTTGAAAAATGTTGTACTATAATAATTTGTGGTCAAATCGCAGAAAAGGGGCCGTTGGGATTTGGCGTCAAAGAATCCTTCCTCCAAAATACGCCAAGTAAAGTGTTGCGATTGTAAGTGTTGTTAATTGCAAACAGAACAAAAAACCCGTGTTACCACATTTGCCCAGTTGGAGTAACAAAAAAATTACCAAATTTAGAATTGAAATTTCCATATTGATTTTTATTATATGTTAGTAATATATAATTAAATTTACAAGAATTTCAATATTTTAACAGTTGACTGACATCTTTTCAAATTACGCCAATTAGTGAGCTTAACTACATTCTAACTAAAATTCCTGAATGCATTTGAAAAATGTTTGATGATTAAATAATTACATATAATACAACTAAAAATGTTGATAAACTACTCAAGGCGAATGAACTTTAATTTAACTTACTTTGAATTCAAAATTAATAAGCCAGATCTTTGTATAATATTAACAAGATGTTTGAAAGAGAAAAGGTTTTTAATGCATAGTAATAAAAATGATTTCAAATTTCAGGTGTTGCTACTAATGCCATCCATCAAAAAAAAAAAATACACCAATCGTAACTAACATGTGTATTGTATTGTTAAATATATTTACACACTATAACAACGTCAATTTCGTGTATTTTGGTCAAATTCATACCATTATATATTTCAAGCATTCAGAAGGAATAGTTCCATTTTTTTCTAAAGTTGGTTTGTACTGGGTGGGACACAAGGTGGTTATATGGTGGGATAAAAGTTGAGAATGAGACTTTTAAATGGGACAAGAGGTGAATTAGGACAGACTCCAAGCGATTTTTACACTGAAGTGACAAAAAGTCATGGGATACCTCTTAATATCGTGTCGCCTATCGATGATGTCCCATAAATGCTCGATGGGATTCATGTCGGGCGATCTAGGTGGCCAGATCATTCGTTGGAATTGTCCAGAATGTTCTTCAAACCAATCAAGGAACAGTTGTGGCCCGGTGACATGGCGCATTGTCATCCATAAAAATCCCATCGTTGTTTGGGTACATGAAGTTCGTGAATGGCTGCAAGTGATCTCCAAGTAGCTGAACATAAGCATTTTCAGTCAATGTTCGGTCCAGTCGCACCAGAGGACCAAGTCCATGCCATGAAAAAAACAGCCCACACCATTACGGAGCCACCAACAGCTTGAACAGTGCCTTGCTGACAGTTTGGGTGCATGGCTTCGTGGGGTCTGCGCCACACTCGAACCCTACCATCAGCTCTTACCAACTGAAATCGTGACTCATCGGACCAGGCCACGGTTTTCCATTCATCTAGGGACCAACCGATATGCTCACGTGCCCACGAGAGTCGCTGCAAGCGATGTCGTTCTGTCAGTAAAGGCACTCCGAGTCGGTCTTGCTGGAATAGGCCAAATTTCTCCGCACAGTTCTAACAGACAAGTCCCTTGTACGTCCCACATTGATTTCTGCGGTTATTTGACGCAGTGTTGCTTGTCTGTTGAATTTACGACTCTTTGCAGACGTCGCCGGTCTCTGTCGTTAAGTGCAGGTGGTCGACCACTGCGCTGTCCATGGTGGAATGTTATGCCTGAAATTTCATACTCTCGGCACACTCTTGACACAATGGATCTGGGAATGTTGAATTCCTAACGATTTCGAAATGGCATGACCCATGCGTCTAGCTCCAACTAACATTCCGCGTTACCTGTTAATTCCCGTCGTGCGGTCATCATCACGTCAAAACCTCTTCACATGAATAACTTGAACAGAAATGAATGCTCTGCGAAAGCACTGCGCATTTATATCTGTTCTACGCGATGCTACTACTGCCATCTGAAAATTTGCATATTGCTGTCCCATGACTTTTGTCACTTCAGTGTATAAAAAAAATTGCTTAGTCTGTCTAACCACTTCTACACTGGAAGCGTTAACTTTTTATGACCAGTTTAAAACATTAATAACTTCAAATCTATACATAATTTGGAAAAACTAAATGTAATATCGTGTAGAGGAAGATTGAAAGAGTCTAGCGAGAGGTGGGAGCGGACCGAGTACCATGTAGTTGAAATGGAGTTGGTCTGGAATCCGGTGCCGCACTCTCAGTTCCTACTGTTATATCCTCTGGAACCATTGTAAGACACTCAGGCGACACGAAGTTCCACGAAAGTGATCACTTTTGGAACGTTGCTGCATACCGGTAGTAGTATATCTTTTAGCCACCTAGGAAGTTGCCAGGGTGCAGCACGTCGAGGTAGATCTACCATCATGCCTATAGAGGTTTGGTTTGGTTTGGTTGGTTAGTCGCTATACGGTCATCTTGTGCACACTTTAGGTTAAACAGACCGGGACTTACAGTTTAAAGCGGATTCCGAACCACTACAAACATCCATGGTACCGCCGGTACTCGAACCCGAAATCTGTGGTACCGAGCGCCAGAGCGCTAGTCACTCCGCCACCAGGCCCCATGCCTGTAGAGGAGCAACACATCATCCTCCAGTGGATCCCTGGACACTATAACTTTTTACGTAATGATCCTGCAGATATGCTGGTTAAGAAAAAGCATACGGATAGTCCTATAGCCAAATATATATCCTTATATCAAAAATCAAATGAGACTCGGGTGGAAGACATTACTCACTGCTCGTATCTCCTCGAGGAGTCATAGAAAATTTTTGGAATAGGGTATTTCGGACAAACCTTGTGAAAAAGGTGTCGAAGAATTTAGACTTGCGGTGGGCGATGACTGTTTGGCAAGCCCTCTGCAAAAAAAATTGACATTTTTGATATCCCAAATTGCCCGCTCTGTGGAAGAAACGAGATCATGGACAGGCACCCTATAACAGGATGTCCAGTCGTGCTGGGGACTATATTGGAAGTGGAAATGTATTGGAGAACTAGAGCTTCGCTGATGAGACCTTGACGTTTTCTTTTTTTTTTTGTGTTTGTTTTTGTTTTACTTTTGCTTGTTTGCGTTTGTTTTGTTTTTACTTTTGCTTGTTTGTGTTTGTTTTTTTTTACTTTTGCTTGTTTGTGTTTGTTTTGTTTTACTTTTCCTTGTTTGTTTTGTTTTACTTTTGCTTGTTTGTTTTGTTTTTACTTTTGCTTGTTTGTGTTTGTTTGTTTGTACTGTTGTTTGTGATGTTCAAAATCTTGCCTCGTTAGTTGGACTACCTGGCGGAATTTTCCGAGTTTCCTCCCATACGATACGGAAATGTTAAATAGTTTCCCTAGTCCTCCGAGAAGCCATTGCCCTCCTTTTTCTATGACAAGGAGCCAGATTTCTAACTACGAGTGCTCCATCACAACAGAAGCTGCCCCCCTTTTCTTCTTCCATGAGACCACATGGATTCATGGACTTGGTCTAGATGTTATTGATTACCAACTGGGTTAAGAAACAACAACAGGATCTTATGCTATAACTTTGTTAATTAATATTATGGATAATATTTATAAAAAAAAATTCCATGGAGAAATTAACTTTTTCTCTCCATTTAGAAAAAAAAAAAAAAAAAAAAGGCAGATGAAATTTTCGTAAAATTGTGAACATTTTCAATCACTGATAATTTATCATAATTTAATAAAATATAAAGTCCCGCAAAGACTTGAAAATACTAGCCTAAAGGATTCGCATCCATGAAAAAAATACTTCTATCAAATTAGCGCTGAAAAGCTGCGTTCATTACCAACTTCAAAAGTCTTTTGATGTGCATGTTTGTTATTTCAAGAAATAAAAATAATAATAATAATAAAAAAAAAAACCAGCGATTGTTTTTCGACTTTCAGCCAAGTTTTTAAGTATTTTGCCTCACTATCTATCGATGCTAAATTGCTTATACATAAACATCACCTTTTCCCCAAGAATCAATTTATAATTTTAGAAAGCTCCAATTTCACTTCAGAACATGAATTTTAATTGTATTTTTATTGATTTTTATAATTTATTCAATTGATTAAAAAGTTATTAAAATGGAATGATGTTTATAAATTCATCAAAACGTCACACCAATTTATCAAGTAAAATCCATTTTCATAAGCGGGTAATTTTTGGCGACAAACTGGGCAACTAAGAAGTTTGCCCTTCAAGAAGCATTTTTCAACCACATTTTTGATGCACGGACGACAGAATGTGTGCTTGCACGGCGTATGAGCTATAGGAATTTTCTGACGCTTGAGTTTTCTGATAGTTTCAAGGCAAATGGGGCATTTCGTTAAAGAGGCAGTCTTTTCTGACACGCTTGGCGACGTTCCTTGATAGATGTTCCACAAATTTCTGTATTTCTCTTCTTTTTCTTTGTTGTTTTCTTGTCGACTTCTTGAATACTGTTTATGTTGGTTGTAGTTGATGGAGTCGAAGAAGTGGGCTCCGAACATGTTACCTGGAAGAACATATAGAAAAGAAATTGGTTTTAAAGCCTTATCTCGTTAGAATAGATTTTAATTCTCATCTTAAATGCGAGATTAAATAACAGTTTAAAAATTAATTCAATTTTTAATTAAATACCAGCTTTAAAAATCACGCTGAGTGTGATCTCTACAGTCCAGTCACATTAATGTGACCACCACCTACTTTCGACGTCAACGTGAAATAACCAATCACAAAAGGCATGTGGCAGCACATTGCAGTCGAGTGTATATAAAGGATGTCCTAGGGTACCGGAAAGCATTTGAATCGTTGGCGTAATGAAGAAACGTAGCGATTTATCAAAGGGAATGATTATTGGCTTTCGGGCCAAGGGTGGAAGCATTTCGGAAACGGCTAATTTTGTGAACTTTTCGCCTGCCGCCGTGGTAAAAGTATACCGTATGGCAAAAATGGCACTATCCAAAATCAGCGTCATGGCACATGTGGTGCACCACGGGCTATAGAGGACAGAGGCGAACGAAGGCTACGGAGATGCGTTCTGGCGAATAGACGTGCAACTGTTGAGCGGCTGATCGCCCAGATGAACCAAGGGGCTACCAAGAGTGTATCCCCAACAACGGTTCAGCGAACGTTGCTGCGCATAGGCCTCGCAGCAGGAAGTCTTTTAATGCACCCATGCTGACTGCTGTTCATCGACGACGAAGGCTGGAATTTGCAAGCCAGTACCAAAACTGGACGTCCACAGAGTGGCGACAGGTGGCTTTTTTCCGATGAATCACGTTTTATGCTCCATCGGATACATGGACGTTGGCGTATACGGCGTGAAACGTCTGAAAGCGAGACACCCTGCAACAATTGCCGGAAGAATCCAAGCTGGAGGAGGAGCATTATGGTTTGGGGAATGTTTTCTGGCATTCACTGGGTGCACTCATCATTGTGGAAGGCACGGTGGATCAGCACAAGTACGCATCTGTCCTTTCGGACCATGTCCACCCCTACATGCGAAGTATTTTCCCTCAGAATGATGGCATCTACCAGCAGGACAATGCGAGGTGTCATACAGCTCGCTGTGTATGTGCGTGGTTCGAAGAGCACCATGATGAGTTTACCGTACTCCCTGGCCAGCAAACTCACCGGATTTAAGAAACCCAATCGAGAATCTGTGGGACCACCTCGATCGGGTTGTTCGCGCCATGGATCCTCAACCGCGTGATCTAGAGCAGCTGGCCCCGGCACTGGAGTCGGCATGCTCAACATCCCAGTGAACACCTTCAGAAACCTAATTGACTCTCTTCCTGCACGTCTCGCAGGGTTCGTTCTGCCAAAGGTGGTTATTCTGACTTTTGACAGGTGGTCATATTAATGTGACTGGACTGTGTATTTTCATTTCCCATCTCAGTTATATAACTAAGTTTGCGGAGTATCAGTCAAAAATATGCAAATGACTTTTTAATGGGTCGTGTATCTAGCCAAACATCATAACTAGTCACATCACGATGGGCAATGATTTGGGTGCCATTTTTACATTTGGTGTGAAATAGGTCTTTGCTAACGGAAAAAACCCTTCATTCTTTTATGAGAAACAAAATTCTTACTAAAAGTTGTGCAGGCTATTGCATTAAAATAATGAACTAAATTTAATAGATAGTTGCATCTTATTATTATTTTTTTTTTTTATTTCAAATTCCTCTAAAAATGAAATTTCAAAAAAAAAACTATAAGTTATAAACGTTCTGTAATAACGTTCGTTAGTTTTCTATACATAAATTTTCATTCTCATCACAACTTTTAGTTTGATATTTGTGAAAAAAAGGAAAATTAAGGAATTTAAGATTTAGTTTTAATTATATGTTGTAGAATTAATGAATTAAATAAACATGACATTTTTTAATAAAGTTTATAGGTAGGATTCTAGTTAAATAAAAAGGTTTTGAAACATTGTTTGGCCAATCGCAAAATAGGAGCCGTTGGGATTTGGCGACTTTTTTAGTGCCAACTGGGCACTACAAAAGTACCTGTAGTGCGAAATGGGTAACCCGTGTTTTTGTACTTTTGCTATTCATTTCACTTACAATCTCAACCTGTGACTTGTCTAACATTGACGAAAACTTTTGACGCCAAATCCTAACGGTCCCTATTCTGCGATTTTACCCATTGTTAAACAAAAAAATTTATAGTTTAAAAAAACTAAAAAAAAACACGCTTTTAGAGTTAATCAAACTAAAAAGTAAAAAATAATTGTTAACATAAGAATAAAATTACTGACGAAAAAATTAATGTCATTGTTCTAAAAGCGTGGGGCGCTTGATATCAATAGTTATAATTTATCACTAGTTTTCATTCCGTAATTCAGAGTTAGCCTAAAAATGTCGTACAAAGCACCCCACGCTTTTAGAACAGTGACATTCATTTTCTCGTCAGTCATTTTATTCTTATGTTAACAATTATTTTTTACTTTTTAGTTTGATAAACTCAAAAGCGTGTTTTTAGTTTTTTAAACTATTAATTTATTTTTTACTTTTAGTTTGATTAACTCTAAAGTATGTTTTTAAACTATAATATTTAAATGAGGTCCCAGTACGGAGGACTGGAACTGTAGTTCTTTCAATAATTTAAGTGTGAGTAAAACAAAGGCTAAACGCGGATATGTCGAGCCAGCCACGATTCGAACAGGGAATCTCCTAATACGTAGTCAGGCGTGTTATCCGTTGAGCCGCTGTCTCACGTAGGAATGAATGTCTTTACTGAATACTTTCATTCTACATGGGTTAAATTGCTCTTCATAAGTTAAAATAAAATCACTAATCCTGGCGATCCTAATCATGATGAGATAATAAACTTATTAAAATATTTTAGTGTCGTTGGTCCTTGATAAGTCTACAACGTTTAAATTAAATCGGATCGCTTAAAATAGGGCAAAATCGAGACCAAAGAGTCAGTTATAAACATACAAACAAACAAACATACAGGTGAAACTAATATAAAAGCGTATTAAAAAGAATCAACTGTTTTCGTTCTGAAAGATGTCTGTAAATGTTTCTTTGCAGCTTAAATAGCGTGTATGGAGAAACAGATCTCCAGAGGATAAAGTGATGCGCCGATCAAAATGACTTTTCAAAGTCTGTGTGTTTTAATCACTAATCCTGGAGATCCTAATCATGATAAGATAATAAACTTATCAAAATATTTTATTGTTGTCGGTCCTTGATAAGTCTACAACGTTTAAATTAAATCAGATCGCTTAAAGTAGGGCAATATCGAGCCCAAAGAGTCAGTTACATACATACAAACAAACATACAGGTGAAACTAATAAAAGCGTATTAAAAAATCTTTTTTTTTCGACTTAACTTTTAACGACTTTTTACTTAAAAAATAAAAATCAATCACTTTTTTTAACTAATATGCTTGTGATAATTTTTAAAAATCGTAAGTAATTTCTATAAGCATTATTTTCTGTTGAGAAAATGTACTTAAGAGCACTTTGCAACGACGTAATTTTACATAATGCATTATTTGTGTCACTCTTCCTTGAAAAAGGCAAATTCTTTTTCAAAAATTTGGTTAAGTTTAATAATTTTCAGTAGTAAAGGAACAGAGAAGCCAATGAGAATTCATACAAGATTACCACATTTTATTTAAATGTATGACTTACCCCTTCTTCTCTCATATTAGTGGTATCATCATCAATATCAGAACGATCCAATTCAGTGGAAAACAAGGCTTCTTTCTGGGATTCATTTTTGGGATCCATTCAACTATTTTCGTTTCTTAATTTTCTATTTGTGAACACTATACCAAAAAAAAAAAAGAACTGATTTGTAGGAGAAAAAATTATGTAAACATTTTTAAGTAACATTTTTAAAACTATTTAAAAAAAAAAAAAAAACTCTGACCAATCACGGGATTGTAAAGTTTCCCGATACTTTCAGGCAATAGTGCCAAGGTTTCGTAATTAATTATAAGCAATTCACAAACAGCTTAAGACCGACTGTACATAAACTTAACTTTCTCTTGGTCAACTCATCTTACTCAACTCCTTAAGTGCATTGACACCGTTGTTAGTCACCTGTAGCTTGTGCAAGCGTTTATTAGATTTTTCTGCCAAATCGCAAAAAAATGGACGTTGGGATTTGGCAACCTTTTGTTGAAGCTAGCTTGGCGATAAGTTGCTGTAAATGTGTTAACTCGGGTTTCTTGCACTGTTTGCAGTTCACTTAACTTATCGCAACCCGTTGCTTGGCGCACTTTGGCGGAAATATTTGTTTTTGCAAAATCCCAACGGACTCTATTCTGCTATTTCACCAATTTTTCTTTATTAAATTAGGCCCCATGACAAATCGACATCTCAAGTACCAACCATGGGCAATTATAATTCGCCGTTCACGAAAAACTTGGCTAACATTTTGCCGCAATTTAGTTAACGACACGTAATATTGGACACCGTTGTAGGATAAAAGTGATCTAAATTACAACATTTTATACTAGGTAGGTAAGAAAAAAAGAAATCAATCTATATTTTTCGAAACCCCATTTGAAACAATTTTGATCACATAAATGATTATAATTTGAATTGTACCCCTAAATCTTAAAAAAAAAAAAAAAGTTTTTACATAAAGCCTTTTGAATAATCAGATTTAAATTATAATGAAAAAAAAAATGTTATTTTCATGAATAGATAATAGAAACTAATTAAAAGAAAATAAAGTTTTGAGAAATCCGATAAATTTATAAAATTATTATACATTTGCTTTTAAGAAAATTAAACTAAATTTTAGATTATTTTAATTTTGTAACAAATAAATGCAAAAAGCATAGTTTACTTTAATTTTCCATATCAGTTTCGGGTATAAATTATTAACCAATGTGCAGGAGGGAATGTATTTATTGCAGATAATTAAAGGGAATCATTTTCAAAATAAACTAAGGATGCCAACGAGTTAATTATAAATATGAATAAATTTTTACAGCTCGCTCTTAGTATAACATTGATTTCTATATTCATAATATTTTGATAACGTTCATTAATTATGAATTTTTAAATGCATTCAAAGTAATTCTAATACATTTTATTAAAACTAGATTTGGTAAAAAAATCATTTCTATAATATGCTGTCTACGAGTGTTTTCCCTCAGTCAACTTCATCAGTAGCCTAATGGTATTGTTTTTTATATGCGGAGTGTGTCTCGATTCTTGTAATGAAATACATTTTTTATTACTAATGGCAAGTTTACAGGACAACAGATATCATAAAAATTAATATAAAGAACAAGATAGAAACAAATAATATCAGTTAATCCATCCACTTAAGTCTGGCAGTCCGATAACGCTTCCATAAAGAAACAGGAGGCAGTGCACAACAGGAAACAAGAGACATATACATTTCTTCCTCGTTATCACATAGGAGACAGAGAGGGTCAGGAGGCAATTTAATTCTGTGAAGGTGTTTACAGAGACAATCGTGACCACAGACAAGCAGTAGCAATGCCACCGATTTTTCTCTTGGCCATTCAGGGATATCATGAATAGGATCGTACCAGGGCTTGTGACTGTTTCTAGCAGCAACATATCCTCAACATCAGAAAGAGCACCTAAGGATCTTTTTAATTATCTTTTCTCTTGTTTTGGGACAATCCATCTGCGTTCCACTGCAGAACTCCAAGAAACTAGCAACGAGGGCCGTATTAGCAGATCATTTTGCCGTATCAGATGTTGCTCGAAGTGCATCACAAGAATGTAGATCTACGTTGCACTCCTTTCGTTGGAGTGCATTTTCTGAACTAAGAAACGAGTAAACTCGATAGCAATTATAACAGAGAATCTCGTATCGATAGCTAATATCTCGCACTACAGCTTTCCCAGTACAATATGCAAGCGTGTGCTGTTGAGTTTAAAAGTTGCTTCAAGAAGGCATTGCATAAGGGTTTAAAAGGGTAATATGTAGTCAGCCTAGAGGCTTCTTGAGAGTGTAACGAAACCAGTCTTGAGAGCTCTTGAGGATGTAGCGAAGCTTACCTTGAGGATTCTGAAGACGTTACGCAGTAGGCAACTTTGAAACCTTTTAAGGGTACGTACAAACTATCACTTCTAGTTGTCACATTCTCTAGATAAACGGGGATTTCTTTGGGTTGCATGACTGGTCAATGAGAAAAAAAGATTTTCAAATTAATTACTCAGTTGAGTTTATAATCATTTTTATGAAGAATTTTCTTTATAATCTTATACAATAAGTGCTTTTTTTTTTTCAATGGACCTTGTACTACAGTTATGTAGGGCACAAACATTCCAGCGATATATGATGACAGGAGAATATCGACTTCCAGAATGACATTTGGGGGAGTAACCACCCCTCATTTCCGTATCATAAGGAAAAATCAGAAATATCCCTTATGTCCAGAAAATCAGAAATATCCCTTACATGATTGTCGAGAATATCACAGTATCTATCGGCATTCATCGCACCCTCAACCTTCACCAGTGGGCCAGCCCCATACCAGGAGAAACAGGCCCATAAAATCAATCCTCCTCCACCAAACTTTACAGTTGGGACGACACACTCGGGCAAAAGGCGTTCTCCTGGTAAACTCCATACCCAAACACGTCCATCGGAACGGAAAAGGGTAAATCGTGACTCATCACTCCAAAGGACGCGTTTCCAGTCATCCAGAGTCCAAGTACGGTGGTCTTTGGCCCAACAAAGGCGCGCTTTCTTGTTGATTTTCGTAATCAAAGGCTTATGGGCCGCAGAACGTCCAGTGTTACCTAACTTATGGGCCTCGATACGGAGAGTCTTGGTCGAAACGGCCACACCTGTGGCTTGTCTAAACTCATTAGCGATGTTATCCATGGATGTTTGACGGTTACTTCGAATCTCCCTGCCGAGCACCCGCCGGTCTCTGCTGGTCAGAACTGTAGGTCGTCCACTTCGGGGTTTGTTCTGACAGTGTCCCTCAGTCTTGTAGCGACACACAACACGTGCTACAGTTGATTTCGAGCAGTTACGGAGACGGGATATCTCCCTAATTGACACCTTGGCAAGATGCAATCCAACCAACACACCTTTCTCGAACTCAGACAACTCTTCCCGTGGCTTCATCTTGACAAAAAACAGCTCTAGTCAACTCCACAGAGTATTTATAGGATATGGCTGACACGTGATACCTATTATTGCGCATGTGTCAGCTGTATTGTCGACTTTTCTACTTTTCGAGGGGTGTCCCGTCACTTTCTTCCAGATAGTGCAGGAAGAAAAATTTTGTGTAATACTATTGTTTTTTTCACTATGTGTATCTAATTAATTTATTTATGAATGAAGACTAGGAAAGCTTCCGATGAGTCAATACTGTGGGCAATGATCTATATTTCTTCCAAGATAGCAAAGTTGAATTTAGTTGTCAATAAATCTTACTTGACAGTTATTTAACTGCTTTTAACCCCTTTTATGTTTGTAATATTGATATTTTGCACATTTGAAAGTATTGTGTTACTAGACTACTTAATATTATATCATCATCAGCGCAACAGCCCCATGGTGGGCCAAGACCTCTGCCTACTGGCAGATTTCGAGACAAGAGATTTTTTTTTTCTTTTTACAGGGTAGTTCCTAGTCTCGTATGACAGTAGAGCGTCACAGAGCCCAATCAGACTTCTCATCTACATCATTCCCAAACTGTAAAGGGGCAACTCAACTCTAGGTCCAATGATGTGGTGTGTGGCGTAGTAGTAGTCATATTAAACCGGGATCTATGGTTTAAAATGGATTCCAAACCTCTACAAACAACCATGGCACCGCCGGGACTCGAACCCAAAAACTGTGACACCAAGCTCTAGTCACTCGTCCATCAGGCCTCAATATCAAGCCTATAATGTATGATTTAATTAAACCTTTAATTAATTAAATCATTAATCATTGAATTAATGGATGATTTAATTAATTTAATTCAATATGTAATGCATGATATTATATACTAAATCAAAATTGAAATCTCTAAAACCTTATTTAGCAATAGCTGTAAAGCTAACAGCGGGTCACACGAATTCTATAATAACTTGTTCGTCCTTTTTTTTTTTTACATGAGCTGTAGTTGAAATAAATTTCAAAAGAAATTTAACCAAACATATAATCATTGGCATATATCCAACACAATGCAAAGTATATGAATTTTTTTAAATAATAAGGAATTTTTAAGTAGTCATCTTTAACCAGAAAATTCATTTTAATAGGCCAGGGTCACTTTTATAGAAATTAAATACTTCTTTTCAACAAAACAAAATTGCTATCTATACAAAACTTTGTAGTGTTTTTAAAAGATATTACACAGTAAACTGCTTTCCAGGTCATACATTTATGACATGTAAGAGTAATAACATCAGCACTTTGAATCAATCATTTGCCAATTTTTCTGAAGGTCATTTCATCTTCAAGCAGGCATTTTAAAATAATCCTAAATCTTTTTTTTTTTTAAACTGAGAAAACTTTTCACAAGAAATTATCGTTATAATGTTTATGGTAATATTTTTGAGCTTCTTAACTATTCTTTTAAGGATAATAAAGAATATGAATGAATACAAACATGGACTGTTTATTTTTATTTGTTTAACAAATTTCTTAAGCAGACATGGTGATACACAAGTTTGGATGTTTTTCATGTCAATGTTAGTTCGTCGATCGCATTTTATTCAAATTGTGATTGTGAAAATAGAATAATTTTTATATTTAAATAATAGTGTTGTTCTAATGCAGCTGGCAAAACAGAGACAGTTGTCTTTTATGCCACAAGCAAGGGCTGCACCGCTGTTACTCATTTAGCACTATCCAGAGGGCACGTGTAACTTGAAGATATGCTACCGACGCGAGTAACACTACCCCACAACGCTCTACGATCATATTAGACCGGGATCTACCACACCTGTAGTGGATCTTCCGAACCACTACAGACATCCATGACATCGCCGGTACTTGAACCCAAAACCTGTGGTACCGAACGCAAGAACACTAGGTCATCAGGCCTCATTTTTAAGTAATAGTAGTTTTTATAATATTATATGAAAGAAAAATAATTAATACATTTAAATAATAAATGCATTTGAATGTAATAAACAATATTATATATATTTGAATCAGTAATAAATAATAAGTGCACTTGAATAAAAAGATAACTTACATTTTATGAGAAACTCAGAAATGCATAATGTCACCAATATCGCCACACTTAAAGAATTTATTAAGGAAAGTTTAAGTTTAAATCAACCCGAGGCTTGGCTCAGTGGCAACTCGCGCCGCTGGTGAGCATTAGGGCGGTGGTTCAGTCCACTTGGCGGCTTTGTAGTAAACACTGCTTTAAAAGACAAGGTGACACGATGGCGTTTGGGATGTTCAGCATCGTACCTCGTCAGTCGGACTACCTGGTGGGAGGTTTCAACAATTTTCCCCGTATGATACGCAAGTGCGGGATGGTTCCACCTAGAAGTCCTTTATGAAGGCACTGCCCTCCTTCTTCAGCGTCACGTCAAACTTCTAAGTACGGGTGCTCCATCACAACTGAAGCTGCCGCCACCTTACTCTCCTTCCATGACACTACTCTGGTTTATGGACTTGGTCTAGATGTTGCTGTCTATCTGTTTGACTTGTCTTATTTTTTGTTTGTTGCTTAACATCCAAGAAACAAAGAAAAAAAACAAGTTTAAATCAAAATTTTCAATAGTTTAGAAGATTGTGAAAATTCATCATTCCAAAAAAATGATTTTTATGAACCATATGATAATATTAAATAATCGCGATAGATTGTTTCATAATTTTTTGTTTGTATGTTTCTTTTCCATTTCCCGCTGGCTTTATAAATTTTTTGTTTTATTTTATTAAATTTTACTAAAATTTCGGCCAAATTTATTAATCTTTTATTGCTGACCTCATAGGAGAGAAAGCAAGATAAAGAGGACAAATGGCGAAATCAAGATAAAGGAGCCAATTGGCGAATATGAATCTAAAAGTTAAGCCAAATGAAAGAGAGGCAGGATAAAGAGCCCATGGAGAATCAACAATCAACTAAAGATAACAGACTTCAGCATAGCGATGCAAAATAGTTATTTTTCTAATCTCAATTTGTTTAATGCAGACAATTTATTTATTCTTAAAGCAAGCAATCGGGAAAATATAGGAAAAATAATATTTTTAAGGAAAATCACTGAGGGACCGTAGATGAAATAGCCACATTATATTTCGACAGCATGGTGCACGATTGGCACCCAATTTTATTAAACACCACTGCGAAATTTTAATGAATAATTAACATTTAATGTGGGGACAAGAGTAGT
This sequence comes from Caerostris extrusa, assembly GCA_021605095.1. Lineage (NCBI taxonomy): Eukaryota > Metazoa > Arthropoda > Arachnida > Araneae > Araneidae > Caerostris > Caerostris extrusa. The sequence continues at coordinate 64,695 of BPLR01007510.1, forward strand.
AAATGTTAATTTTAATTTAATGTTAATGTTAATTTTAATTTAATGTTAATGTTAATTTTATGATTCGCCAAATACTATTTTATTACTATCTTAGAGACTTGATAGAATAACTATTAATAATTGTAAAAGTAGTTTAAAATATAGGTCAACCAAATGAATCTTTTTGCAAAAAAAAAAAAAAAAAAATTCATGCACTTTGTAAGCGTTTCAAAATTTATATTGAGCATATGAGATTCTAAGTATAAAAATGATTCACGCGTGTTTCCAATTTCGCCCAATAAATTATTTTTAAAAACGATTCACGAAACTTTCATTAGACTGATTTCAGTTTAAATAGTTATATTTAACCGTCCACTTTAAAATAATAAAATATAATTACATAAAAAAAATTTATTAAAATATAAAATAATTTTGAGAATTTGGAATCATCGCAGGAAAAATGTATGTCTATATGCATAGCTTTGTATAATTTCACAAGTAATACGCATTATATTTAAAAATATTTTTTATATTTTTAAATTTATATCATCATTTCTGCATTTGCATCATTTGATTTTATTCAAAAGCATATGATTTTTTTGAAAATAACAAAACGCCATCGTATAAATAAAAATTATAGATAAGTATTTAAAATACATCATTAATTATAAAAATGTACGAATCTTTATCAAATAAAAACATTTTATGAAAATCTGCTGTATGTCTTCTTCTAAGCTACAGTAGACACGAGATCCAGCAAATGCACAATGAAAAAATAAAGGATAAAACAAAAACACAAAAAACACCAGCAATCAATTTTATTAAAAATCAAAACAAAATTTTAAAGAAAATTAACATTTAACATGACGCCAAGAGTGGACGCCAAATTTTGGGATTCGCCAAACACTGCTTTGCTATTTTCGGGATTAGTTAGCATAAATAACTGATGATTTTTTCATATAAGATCATTAAAGTGGTCTAAGGCATATATTTTTCATTTAAGGTGGGATTTATCACAGTTGTAAACTATGTTTAGCGAACTGACAATCAACGGTTCACAAAATTGCAAAGATTATATTAAATTATGGTAAACAGGATATCACTGGTTTGTATATGAAGAGAATTAGCTTGTTTGGGGTCTATTTAATCTTTTTAAAGGTTCTTCTGATCCATGCATTATTCAATCTTTTTCCTGCAGACGGGACAAACCTTCTGATTTTCTATCCAGCGTCTCATGCACAGCTTGCAGAACTGGTGTCGGCACACGGTCGTCGCAAAGACAGACAACGACAGCTCCTCTAAGCAGATGGGACAGTGCAGAGTCCTCCCTCCTCTTTGGCGGCTTGCAGAGTCTCCTTCGTTTCCTCTTGGCTTTCTTCCTGGGTTTTTCTTTTATTTCACTGCTTTCGCCTACAATGGCAGATTCATTCATAGGCAGATTGCTCGTCGCTTCTTCTGTATTCAAATCATTTGCATGTTGAAGAACCTAATAAACAATTAGTTTATTTTACAATGTGAAATTGCTTGTATTTTATTCAGGGTTAATCTGATAACCTTATAAAGTAGGCTTAAAATAGTTAAAATGTTGTTAAAACTCAGTCTATTGGATAAAAAGCCAGTAAACTGATTATAAATGATATAAAAGTCACCCTCAGTTTTAACGTACAACTTACTATTCTCAGTAAAAATAGAACTGTTGTGCATTGGCAATGCATAAACATAATCTAATAGACTGTACTTATAAAAACAACAAATGTAGCGTCGGTGTAATGATAATTTTGAACTCAAGTATTTATTCATACTTATTCGTACTCCAAATATTAATTCTGATTTTTATATTTTTAATGAAATTATTGTTATTTGTAATCATATAAATCCTTTGGAATCTCTCTAAGTTATTCATTCTACGATGATTCCACGAGAATTCCACCGACCCAACTAGATAAATAATTTACATTTAACTTCCAAAAATTTTATTTCCTAGCCTTATTGATTCAAACAAATTTTGTCAACTTCGAAACTTCTCAAAATTTTGCAAGCTATAAATGATATTTTCCAGTTATGTTGTTTTCATTGTTGAGATTTTTTTAAAAGAATGTGAAATACAGCTTTATAGTACAGAATTTGCTGACACTTCCCTTTTCAAAGAGAATTTTGTATCGGATGCTGTAGAAATGTAAAATGGTTACCTCTATGGATATATTGGAAAGATTGGAAGACCTTGAACGTGTCTGGACTCGAGTGAAGTAGAATGATTCAGCACCGACTCCATTTCTTCTTTTCCTTTTCAATAGAAGTGATCAGCAGATGATTCGGCGCAATTCCAACTTATCTGTCAGGAATTTATTTAATTTAAATTAGAACATTTCAGAAGACAGTGAGGTAATTTTAAGTTGAAAAGCTTTCACTAAAAGTTCTATCTCGTTATATAGTTTATGTTATCATCAAAATTGCATCAATGCTACTATGATTTGGTCTGCTAAATTTTTTGTCAGTGGTATTATTAATATCCATATCACGTTTTCTGCAATATCAATGTTTGCTTCGCCTATTTGTTCTAGCACAGGATTTTAATATTATAAAAATATATTTACATACTTTCAGATTTCAGAGACGAATATTGTATTATTATTTTTAGAATATGATCTCTTTTTTTTTTTGGTTAATAAAAGTTTTATGTTGTATGTTTCCTTTTAGATTTTGCTCCATTTTTTTTTCTTACTGAAACATTAAATCCTCCACTAATTTGGCGCCTGATGGCCAATTGACTAGAGCTCTGGCCTTTGGTACTACAGGCTTCAGATTCGTATCTTAATTGTGGCATGAGTGTTTGTTAGGGGTTTGAAATCCCCGTTAAACTGTAGGTCCCGATCTAATTAGCCTAAAGTGTGCAAAAAAAAAAAAAAAAAAAATGACCGTAGAGCGACAAACCAAACCAAATCCTCTAATATGACACAACCATCTTCCTCGATGACTTATTTATCACCAAATTGCCTTTGGGGGATTATATGACACCTCTAGCCTTATTATTCCAAATATAAATACGAATAATAATAATGGAATAGGAATGCGAATTCGCGAGTCTAGGACCATCTGTTAAACGATCTCATCATAATTTGACTGAAATGTAGAATTTTATACATTAAAGCAAAAAAGTATTATACTTCTAATCGTATAGCTGTATAGGATATGTTTATAATCTGGGAGGAGCAGATATCAGATACCTGACTTTAGGTAATAACGCCAAGTTAAACATATTTTTAACAGATTTGGTTAAAATACTATGACATAAACTGATCAATTTTACCGGAAATATCAATTATTTCATTTAATTATACGTAAATATCAGACAATAGACTTCTATTAAATAACATTAATCATTGATATACAAGAAGAAATTTAAATTACGTTAAAATCGCAGAACAGGGCCTTTGGGATTTGGCGTCAAAAATTCTTTTCTCCAAAGTCCGCCAAGTAACGGGTTGAGATTGTAAGTAAAGCAAATTGCAAACAGTACAAGAAAACCTAGTTATCACACAATACCATGGTTGCACTTATTATTCAATTGACGCTACAAAAAAAAAAAATTGCTAAATCCTAATAGCCCCTATTTTATTTTTTGAAAGTGATTTTGTTAAATGTCTTTTCTTAATCAGTATTAATATAGAATATTAACTTAACTTACTTGATTGATCATCTATTTAAAACATACAAAAATTATGATGAATTTTCAAAGTCAGATGCCAACTAAGATTTGAAATTTTTTGAATTATGCATATTGTTATTATTTCTCGTGCTTCCCATAAGTAACTTACTCGAGTGTTAGTATTATTTCTCAGCATAAAATTTTATATTTTAAATGTTATTTCAAGCCATAATTTTTTTAAATTTTACATTTTTCTATAATTAGAAAAAAAATATTCGTCAAGTGTATTTCAAGCATATTATTAGGCTTTGTAAAAAAAAAGAAGGTAAATGAGAATCAGAAAAGTAAATATATATATATATATATATATATAATATAACAATCAAATGGTCATAAATAAAATAAAAGTAATATAATATTCATCATCGTAAAATTCATAAACTGTCTGTCACCAGTTTGATTGAAATTTCTACTACGTGTAGGTCATGACTAGAATGTTAATTGACCAAAGTAGTAAGATTTGCTTTTTTGTAGTCACTGCTTTCAGAAATGAGGAGATTCGACGGTGGTTGTGACAATGTGGCTCGCAAAGACAGTTAGACTGCTTGGTGAGAATTTTTCGGGTTTTATATCATACAACAGCTTTAAGGGCAAATGCTGGGCAGTTACCCTTAAAGTCCTCCAGAAAGGCACTTTCCTGTCTCATCTCCAGTCGGTGGGCTCTTCGTGGGCCTCCGATGTTCCATTCTCACCTTTTAGCTTGTAGAGGGTCACATAGTCTAGGTATGACGATGAGGAGTAAAAAAAAGAAAGGATTCACTTTTTCAAAAACATTTTTGAGATGGCACAGTTTGAAAATATCAAACATTTTAATACAGTAAGACATTTGAGTCCTGCCGATTTCGCCAGTAAATTTTGGAAGCAATTGTCTTTTAGTCAGAGAAATTAGTTAAAATTGCTTCTGTTGTCATCTGTTCGTTGGTACTCAGTTGGAAATCAAATGTAATGAATTGTAAAAATGACGAGTGAAACATTAACTTGCCGCAGAATTAATTTTTGTAGAAACAACACGTCGCAATATAACACATCGCTCAATAAATCTCCGGTCTGACACATATATGACTATTGACAGACCCACATAATTTCTGGATAGTAGCATGCTTAAAACTATGCATGTCAAAATTTCATGATATTCTGATAATTAGTTTAAAGTTTACAGTGATTTTAGTGACTCCAATTTTGTAATTTTCAAAACACTGGATAAAAAAGAATTTCGTGTATTGATTAAACATTGTTTTTTGATTGTGAAAAATGCTATCGAAGACAAATAGTGGCTTGATAAGCGTTATGGAGACTCTGCAACAGAGAAATCAACTATTATTGACTAGTATGCTGAATTTAAATGCTGTTCTTACAACACCGATGATGCTCACGCTCTGGTCGCTCAAGATAGTCAGTTGTTCCGGAAAACATAAAAAATCCACAAAATAGTTTTGAAAGACCGTAAAGTGAAGTTGCGTGAGATAGCTGACACCTTAAAAAAATATCAGAAGGTAGTGTGTTTACAATTTTACATGAAAATTTGAGCTTGCTTAATTTGCTTTCAAAGTGGGGGTTGTGTTTGCTCACACATGACCAAAAACAACAACGCTTCGACTATTCAGAACACTTTTTGGAGCTGTTCAAATGATATAAAAAGATTTCTTGCATCGGTATGTGACAATGGATGAAACATGGATCCACTGCCACAGTTGATAAAAAGATGGTTAAATTTTCGCTTCCTTGACCATTTTTTAAATATTTTTTATTGGTTATTTTTTTTAAATTTATTTCACGAACGATTCTCATTGGTTCTTTTATGTTTCTTGCATGTGCTTTTTTATTAAATTTTTTCACGTGTTTCTTTTTATAAAACAGTTACGAATTCTACAGCTTTTATTTCTTTCACTGTTTTTTTTTTTTTATTAAATTTCCTTTTATGTGATTTTTTTTTTTAATAAAATCGTTCAGAAATCTATAGTTTTATTATTATTTTTTTAATATGTATTCGTTTATTCAGTTTTGAGGGGTAACTGATGAACATCATTTATTGCTAGAATAAGATCTATTGATATTTGTTCTTTCTTTATTTGTTTAAGATTGCTGTTACATTAAATTCTAAATTTTATAGGTACCTTGTATATTGGACCAGACGATTAAATTTTTTTATTCAATTTTGTTTATGCGTGCGTGCGTTAATTTCATCTGAAAAAGCAATCGACATATTACAATGTTCTTCACGGAAAAGTTGGACCGGATGACATTTAGATACTTCTGCTATTTTCCTTGAAACCAAGCATCAAATACTATAGAGTGAAATTTCCCTCCAACAGATGTAATTCGCGTGAAGGCCTATTCCATCTGAAAGTGATATGGAGCTTAGTTTGTAAATAGTTTCCATGATTTTTATTTAGTGAACCCACAGTACTTCTCCCATGGCTCCTGCGATACATTGCATAATCTGCTGACCACAAATCCCCACACTTAAGCTTTCCATCAAAAGAGGGAAGAAGCATTTAGTAGGCAACAAAGACATCTAGAGTACATTGCATAGCTTACAGGAGATATTCAAAATATGAGCTAACATATATCAGAAAAAAATAACATTATGAGCATCTATTGAATCCAATTATCTTAAAATTACTCCCACAAAATTTAACAGTTGAATTTAAAGCAAATGAACTTCAAAAGAAAATTTTAATGTGACAAATTTAATTGCATTTCTTAAAAATGAAGTTGAATGTCGTGAAGCTATTTCAATAGTTAATAATTCGTGAAGTTCAAAACCGTCAAAAACATTTAATCATAATAAATTGTTTTTGTGGAAACAAGACAATTGATTATGATTAAATTTTTAACACATTGGCATTTTAAAAGATACACAGAAGTGTATCTTTTAAAGTTTTATATCTACCGAATATGATAAATATTATGATCAAAAAAAGACAAAAATTATAGAAGGTCTATGTTGTAAATATTTTTTAAACTCACATTTGCCAACTGCTTGCAGATTGAAATCTAAACCCTGTGTAAAATTCAAATGTAAAACCCATAATAAATTATTTTATTTCTCCAAGTCTCAGTAACAAAAGATCGTTAATACAAAAGAATCCGAGAATAATATCGTTGTAATAGTGTATCAAAGTTTTTTCCGAAGCCTACACAGAACGAAATTTTGCAAACATGCTCAGTAATTGCTCAATCTAAAAATAAAACAAAATTAGTGCGAATGTTAATCGATTCAGGAAATGAAAGTAGTTTTTTACTAAATAAATAGCTTGTGAATCCAAATTATTTATCATATTGAAAGAACACCTAAGGATTCTTACTTTTGAGAGTGGCCTGAGGCCAATTGCTAGCTTTCTGGCCATTGGTAACACATATTTTAAGTTCGAATCTTGGCGCTGACATGGATGTTTGTTAATGGTTTGAAATCCCCATTAAACTATAGGTCCCAGTCTAATTAACCAAAAGTGTACAAAAATATGATCGTAGAGCGACAAACCGACCAACAAACTGAAATTAAAATTGCTCTCTCTTCTGTTTGGTTTTTGAATGCCAACGGACTCTTCAATAAATTCGAAGAAAAGAGTTTATATGTGATCAAGATATTGATGCTTTCATGGTCCATGAAACTCATTTAAGGCAAGAACAAGAACCTAACATATCAAATTTCACTCTCTATAAAAATTCTCGCACTTCTTTCCTCGGAAATCACCCATACGGCGGAACTGACATTTAACTTATACTACTGTGCCCAAAAAGTAGAGTATTTTTTTTTTTCAAAACCTCTTTATTTATTCTCCCAAATTTATTTCATTCCTTCAAAGTAATTCCCTCTGGACACAATGCACTTATGCCATCATTTTTTCCAATCCTCAATGCATGCTAAAAAGTCATCGGTTGGGATGACCTTCAAAGCGCGCACCGATTCACATTGAAACTCTTCAGTCGACTCAAAACGATGTCCCCTGAGTGGTCTTTGAGTTTAGGGAATAGCCATGAGTCGCGCGGTGTGAATACGGTGGTTGTAGAACAATATCGGTTTCATTTTTGGCCAAAAAGTCACGAATAATCAATGCAGTATGAGCTGGAGCATTTAGTGTTTTCAGTACCAATCGAGATTTGATGCATTTGAGGCCCAAAATGGAATTGACTGATCTTTTTGACATTCAAACATCATCAGCAAGGTCTCTAATTGTAAATGGACGGTTTACAAGCTCCAAATATTTAATATTTTGGACATGAGTTTCGTTGGTTGAGGTTGATGGTCGACCAGAGGGCTCTTCGTCTTTAACGCATTCTCTGCCTTCTTTGAACAGTTTATACCACTTCTAAATATTTCTTTCCGATATATGAATGCTCACCGAATGCCTTCTACAACATTCTATACATTTCCGCAAACAAAATGCAATGGTTCTTTTAGCCCTTTCTAGCCCTTCATTGAAAGTTCATTTGTCAATTAATTCAGACACGCTCCTCCTTTCAAAAAAACAGCCCTTATGGCGAAAGATCACGGTCTCTTTGCCAGCATTAGAAAAAAAAACATTCGTCTCCACAAACAAAATGCAAACTTTTCTTTCTGCCAAGTTCTTTGGTCAATTAACTGAAACATTTCAAAAAACGAATATTTTGACAAATTTGAAACACTAACGAATATTTTGACAAATTTCCCACAGATGTCACGGACAGTGCCAGCAACCAAAAAAAAGAAAAAAAAAAATTGAAATTCCATAATCCACGGGAATTTTAAATTGAAAATTGGTACTACATTTTGGACACAGTAGTATGTTAAAAGCATTGGTTTATCATCATTTGCCAATTCCAATGATCATTGATATGGACGCCACAATCATCAAATTAACAACGTTTCTCTAATTATTTTCGTCTCTGCATACAAAAAAGCATAGTTCAAAATACTCAATATCTGATCGCTGACTTCAATTCCCTTTTTAATTAGGGACAAAATGTTACTATCGCTGGTTATTTCAATGCTACTCACACAGCCTAGAATAACAGAAAAATTCAAAATTAATGAATTAACTCTAAAACTTTTTGAAGAATGGTAGCCACACTAAAGTCCGACTTGTTTTAGCCCACAAACGCGTTTTTTAAAATTTATTATAGACTTCATTACATTTTTCACAACATATCGCTAACTAAGGATGTAGAAATTCTAAAAATTAAATTCTGATCATCTTCCTTCCCGGAGCTATAAATTAATTTAAACAACCATCCGCTTTAAAAATAACTGATAATTTTCTTTTGAAATTCATTAAACACCAGATAAAGAAATAAGCAATTCTGATATTTTAAAAAGAATGAGCTCCTGAAGGTTATAGGAAATATTCAGATGGACAAATGTGTTGGCTGAAAGGAAAATTTCAACTACTGTTTGACTCTTTAAAAGTGGATTGTTCTGTAAATTTTTTCAAATGATGTTTGTTTACTTTTCTGAAATTTCACCAAAATACTAATTAGTGTTTATTTTAAATAAAAGGGTCTGAAAAAGTTTTGGCTTAAATTCCGTGAATTTATGAAAGAGCGGAATGAGTTTGAAGTGGATGAAAATGAATGATTCGTAACATATGTATTGATGTAAAGTTTCATTTCATTTATACGGATCATACTGATTCGACTCATCACTAATTGGCGCTTAAATGGAATATGTTTTGTATACAAATACAAAGGACACTTTAAAAAAATAATTTTTAGACTTTCATCAAATTATTTTATTTACACATTATGGGCAAAACAAAATTTACTCATTTAAAATCACCTGGCAAAAGAAGTACGACGAAATCAACTCCTAAAAAACTAGTGAGTAACATTTCGTGTATGTTTTGATATAGTTTAGAAAAATTAAACAATCATATTGTGTAAATAGATCTTAAACATATAAAAATTTGATGTTTAATGGAATACATAGTTAGCTTCTATTAAATTATTAGATTATTTTCGAATGATAAATGCACTTAAAAATCTTGGGTTAAATGCTTATGATTATTGAATTATATTTTTTTTATCTTTGGTGGTTTTCAAAAAAGTGTTTCACAAAATCAACAAAAACTACAATAAGTTGTAGTTTTTAATATATGCGTTATTTTTTTAATTTGAAATTCTCAACTTAGAGAAACAAAAGCAATCAAATTAAATTTGATATTTTTCTATTTGCGAGGCCACAAGCAAAAATGTGTGCTAATACATTAATTAAAAGACATGTTCAACATTATGATTGGCCATGATTTGCTGGAAATTTTATATTTAGTGCAAAGTGCAACCCCATTAGTGAAAATAAATTTTAATCTTTAAGTTGTTTCCAATAACAAAATCATAAAGTATGTAAAGATTTTATGACCTTTATTGTTTTTAATCTCTTAATTCATTATTTCAAACAACACATATATACTAAACTAAGCATGGATATTTGCAAGTGCTGTGTTTGATATATGTAAATTTAATTCCAACTTGTGGTAGCCTCAAGTTGATCAAGTTTGTTTCTAGTCAAGGTATGCTTTGCAGTCGAATGCCTTAAGAAATATGTAGAATCAGTGATAATTATGACATTAACTTGGACTGCCTTATCAGACTCAATATGATTTTTATTTGGATACTAGATTTGTTAACTCTTTTTAAGATTTCTTCATATCTCTATATACAAATATGGAATAAGTTTCTAGAAAGTTGTTCTGAGGTAATTGAGCCATCATAAAAATATTATAAAGTATTATTATATTATAATCGTAAAATATTATAATATTGTTTTATATATATTATTATTATATATTATGTATATTATTGTTTTATTACTGTTATTGTTTTGTCTCAACTTTTCTTTTATAAAGTATCAACAAAGTAATGAAATATTATATTATAGTTGAAGGCTGACTCATGCATTGTATTAAAATACAAATTTAATTAGGTGCATTATTATTAATACTTTTTTTAATTGAATCTATAAAAATTCATGGAGAAATAATCTGCATGTTTTTGTTACTAGTTTCTGCATTAAATTTTTTTTCATGACAATTTGTTAATTATTTTGTTATTATATTCCTGTGAAGAGAAACAGCTAATTTTTATCTCGTTATTTTAAACTGTAGATTTTGTATTGATAAAATATTGTATTTTATAATTTTTTTAGTTAAGTATTATTTTTACTTATACATTTTATGTTTGAAATTTCATAGTACCACTTTCTAATGAAAATGTATCAAATAAAACTTTGGCAACTCCAAAAACTCCTAATCGTATTTCTAAACTCCAAAAAATCAGGGTAAGTAAATATAAGCTAATGTTTGTTAAATAAATAAATATTCAATTATTATGTTTTTACAAAACTTGAGTGAATTTCATTGCATTGAATCTTAGTTTATTGAATTCTTATTTGTAGAAGAGGATAACATTTCTAATGTGATAATAATAAATTGGCCAGTTAAAGAATATTTAAACATTTCTCCCTTTATCAATTCATTTATTCATGTAATTTCTGGTAAAAATAAATGCATCATTATGTAACTAATAATAACGATGTTTTTATAAAATTTTAAATAAATAATAATTAATATTGAATGTTTTATAAATTTTATTAAGCTGCTACTCTTAGAATTGTTTTAAAGATAGCTATAACATAAAAATACCAATTTATCTTACTATAACCCTTAACATGATAATTTATTTCATAAAACTCATGAAAAATGGAATTTATTCATTTCATTGTAAATTTTTAAAATTATTTTTGATTATATTTAATTA
>BPLR01007511.1:0-69293 GCA_021605095.1 Caerostris extrusa
CAGCAATTAATTAGCGCAAAGTGTGCACAAAATGATCAGAGCAACAACCAACATATAAAACAAAACCAACATTCTAGAACGCAAAATAAAAACCAATTAATTCCAATATTGTTGATCCAATTGTTGGGCCAACCTGTGCATCCAATTCAGACACCACAAATCCCTTCCTGGCCGTGTATCTCCACCAGCAGTTGCTCCAGCAAAAACATGCATAAATAAACTTACGAGGCTCACGAATGTCGAACAAAAAATATCGGTCAATCTGATGGAAGGTTTTCAGCGTTAGATTTAGGTATTTCTAGTGCACAGCCATAACTGAAAGCCTAGACAAGTTTAAAAGATCTTTAAAACTTTGAAATGAAATGTAATTGAGAGAGAATTATTTCTTTTAACTCAAAAAGGAAGCAGAATTGTTTGTGCTTAGCGTTCAATTTGAGCCAAGTAAATTGGAGACTGATTTATTGCATTCATTATTTTAAACTACGTTTCCCAGTTCTGTTTCTGTTTGTTTGAACATGGTTTTCCCTCAAACATCTGTTAAAATACACGAAACTTTCTCTACAAGCATGAATCTTTTTGAAATATGTAAGGAAAATCAAATGTAAACCTCATTATATTATGAATTTTGACAGGATTTTATTTGGCGTTCAAATTCTTGATTTTTTAAGGATATTCTCTTTTAATATCACCTTATTTTATGAGGGTAAAAATAATATCACGAATGTTATTTTTAGACTGGATGTCAAAAACGTTTTATTTAAATGTCAGTGGGCATCGCGTTCCACTGATGAATGTGGCATAAGTTCTAATCCTGGTTGTCACATGGAATTTGTTTGTGGTTCGGAATCCCCATTTAACTGGTTTTGGCAGTGTCTGGTCCATTTAGCATAAAGTGTGCACAAAATGGCAGTAGAACGACACACTAAAGCATGTATGCTGCTTGATGACCAAATCGACATCGTTCACGACTTTGGTATCACAGGCTTCAGGTTCGAATATTGGCATGGATGTTTGGTAGTGGCTCGGAATCCACTTTGAACTGAAGTTTCTTAATTAGCGCAAAGTGTGCTCAAATGACTGTAGAGCAACAAAATAAACCAACATACAAAACAAAACAAAAAAACCCAACATCTAAATTCAATAAAACTAAACTGTTACCAATTCAATATCCAATTCTTATCAATTCTTAAATTCAATTAATAATTACAAATTCTTTGTGAATTTGAATTTCCACCCTTCAGTGGGCTGTTCGCCTTCCGGTCATCAGTGAGCTGTTCGCAACATGCATAAATAAAACACGAGGCTCACGAATGTCGAAAAAAATATTAGTCAATCTGATGGAAGCATTAGATAGCGTAGATTTAGCGTATAGAGTTAGATTTAGGTATTTCTCGGTAGCCATAACTGAAACTGAAGGCCTAGACAAGTTTAAAAGATCTTTAAAACTTTGAAATGAAATGTAATTGAGAGAGTTATTTCTTTTAACTCAAAGGATCAGTATTGTTTGTGGTTAGCGTTCAATTTGTGGCAAGTAAATTCTGGACTGATTTATTGTAATCATTATTTTAAACTACGTTCCCCCAGTTCTGTCTCAACTTGTTTATTTGAACATTGATTTTCCCTCAAACAGCTAATAAAATACACTGTACTTTCTCTACAAGCATGAATCTTTTGAAATATATGAGAAAAATATACGGCCACTATTGAAATACGATATTTATTGGTGCTTACATAAGAAAAGAATTTTTCTCATAAGTTATATAAATATTTCTGAAATATAAACCTCAATATATAATAAATCAAAAGGATATTAATTTGAACAGGGGCATCAAATTTCTTTCTCGTTCAAATTCTTGATTTTTTTTTTATGGATATTGTCTATTTTGGTAACACCTTACTTTAATAGGATAATAATAATAAAAAAGAATGTTATTTTTTAACCTTGAAATCAGTAAGTTTTTATTTAAATGTCAGTGAGCATCGCATTCCACTGATATATGCGGACTGGGTGCAAAAATCCTGGCGGTCGAATGGGTGCTTGTGAGTAGGGATCAATATCGGTATTTTGAGACATTTGTACAATTTTGTAATACCACCGGTATTCACAAGTTTATATACCGTTTTCTTGGTATTTACTAGAAATTTAGAATTCTTATCTGTGAAATTCTTATTCTTATCTATGAATTCTTATTCAGAGTTCTTATTTGAAAACTCGAAATTCTTATCTGTGAAAACAAGATTGGAGTTGTGAAGAAAGTGTGTAATAGTTCGACATTTTTAAATTGGTGAGTTTGTTATTCACATTGTATTTGCATATCATACTTAAGAGTTCAAAATATTTTTCAGATTTATTATATATACTCATAAATAATACCCCATAATAATGAATAAGAATAACTTTAAAGAACATAAAAATTCAGTTGATAATACTTCGGTTTAGTTTCATTATTTATATGATGAAAAGAATATGGTGGCACAATGTAAAAAATGTTCAAGAGTTATTAAATTGAATGGTGAAAGTACAATCGGACTCCATACACATTTAAAAACGAAACATTATACTAATTTGTTAAAGAGGAAAGAATCTAATTGCGATGAAGACACAAACTCAAGCACAGTTTCTAAGCCTAAGCCATCAGGGATTTTAGATTATTTAAAAAAAGATAATTTGGATGAAATTATAAGTAAAATTACAGCATTAGATGGTTTGCCATTTCGAGTGTTTTGCAATTTCTTTCTTTTTCTAAAATTTATACTACCGGTATTAAAACCGATATCCCGATATTAAGACCTAAAAATACCGAATACCAGTTTTGAACGTTTGGTCCGATATTGCAATCCCTACTTGTGAGTTGTTTGGAATCCACGTTAAACTATAGGTCCCAGTTTAATTAGCCTAAAGTGTGCACAAAATGACCGTACAGCGACAAACCAACCCCAAAAAAATTCACTACGTATACTCCGAACTGCCCACCAATAGGCGGCGAGGAAAGGAAACTGTCAGCGGAAAGGACTTTTAAAAGTATACGAAACGCATTTGCGTATCGTATTGTAAAACCGAAAAGCATCTCATCAGGTAGCCTGACTATCGATGAGAGATTGACTATCGATGACTTACACGCAATCATCATTCTCGTTTCTAAAAGCACTGGCAACAATGAACGCCACCAGCGGGCTTGACACCAGTTTTGGTCGTCGGACGATCGACAACTTAAAACAATCATTGAAAAAATGAGCATTTTAACCAATTGAAGCAATTTGTTTTTGTTTATTTAAAATAAAATTTTGTGCATTTCTCTTAAGAAAAGTAAAACTAACATTATTAAGCAAGTTAGTATAATTGAACTTCTTCTACTTCATTGACGCAATAGCCTCATGATGGGCCAAGCCCATCTGCCTGCTGGCAGAATTAGAGGCAGGAGATTTTCTTTGACGGGCTAGGGTTTGTCAGTCCTACGCTCTATAGTCATATTAGACAGGGACCCACTGTTTAAAGTTTATACAGAAGTTGTCCAATCATCCGTGGCACCCATGGACTCGAATCGAACCTGTGGCACAGAGGGTCACAGCGCCCTCAGTCCCCAGTATAGCTACACAAAACGTACTAATTAACTTAACTTTTAATTTAGTAATTTAATTTACTATTAAACTTGCTAAATGTAACGAAACTTTAAAACTATAAACTTGAAAATATAACAAATTTTTTAAACATGAAAATAGAAAACTCTCAAAATTGTTCATTAAAAGAAATTTTAAGCATTTTCTAATTCATTAGTTTTTTTTTTTTCGTTTTTCAATGTATTTTTTAATTTAATAATAAATAAATATTATTTAGGTACAATAATGTATACTTGCTATGTTTCGAAAATCATTATTAACAAGTAATATAAAAAAAAAAGATTTTTAAAGTCAATTCCTACTTTTTTTCACAATATTGCAGAACAGTCTTTTGCAAATAAATTTTAAATTTTGCTTTTACATCTGGCGCCATCTATTATTATATACATGCAATTTAAATGCAAATAAAAAAAAAATTTATTAATTAAATTTAATTACTGAATTAATATTTGAAATAAACTGTATTAACATCCAGTGTCTCCACTACAAGTTCAAAAAATGTATTTGAACTTGAGTGGATGAATAAAAAGTATTCTATTAACGATTGAAAATTTGAACAAGATATAAATAGGGAGAGTGTGAGCTAATAGCAACCCTTTTTTGATATGCCTGTTTCTATATAAATAATATATCTATTATATTCTTTAATTTAAACACGTGGATTAGAATACCTGTAAATATCATAAGCGGAAATGTGTTAGAAATAGCAGCCTATAAAATATTAATACGTATGTTTATGGAAACATTCTAATAACAACAAATAATTGCTTTGTTTTTAATAAAAGAAAAAAATCCAGTAATAACATTTCATTTTACGAATATTTCACAAAATTTGCCAAGTATGATATACAAATTAAGGTTTGAAAAAAAAAACCGCTATTAACCGCTTACCGCTTTAAAAATTCAAATATTTTGAAATAGTTTCGAAATGAATAAAAACAAAACTGTATCATCACTCAATAAAAAAAAATTATGTAGGCATAATATTTGGCGGTTACTGTCTTGTGCTTTCTAGCAACATCAGCCATTTTTATCATACCGAATTCTAATATGACACTAACTCTGCTATATTTATATCATTCCATATTTCACGAAGATTATTATTGGGATACTAGAGAATGTTATTGAATGTTGACTTGACTTCTCTTTAAAAGACTACTCAAATGGTCGGTTGAATTGTAATCTGATGTCTGTGACGGACTGGCTAAAACTCCAGTATTGTCCCACTGAACCCATGTCATTAAGGGCCCTCATATATCGAGCAACAGCATGTTGTATTGTAGTATTGAATTTCCAGACCATCCAAAAGATTCGGCAGGTATCCCAAAGATTCCACAACTAATTTGACGTACTACTCTTTCGAATATCTCAAATAACGTTTCTTCTTACACCATTACCCACCATATAGTCCTAAACCAATCTTCTTCCTTTTATTGGGGTTTATTCTGACCATACATTCTGGATGACACTTGATGTTAATACAGTTTTTTCAATTATTAATTCAATAATTAAATTTAATTCATTAATTTTAGGTGTTTTTTTTTTATTTAAGTTGCTTGTATCTACCAATAGATGGCACCAGATAAACTTAAAAAATGAATGAAAATTATTTATAAAGGACTTTTTGGAATATAGTGAAAAAAAGTAGGAACTGAAATTGAATTTTTTTTTTTTAAATTACTTGTTTCTATAATTGTTTTTACACTGCAATACTTTTAAGGCGTGACTTATACATTTGATCAGGGCTATGTGTTTTGCAACAATATTTTAAACTCAATTTAATAATTGAATAGCCGGATTTCATCATTTAATCCAACTTCTGAGTTGTCTTTCAAGAAAAAGAATATTTAGAAACCTTTTGTTTTCACTCCATTCACATTTATAAATTTTCCATTGTATATAACCGCCTTTCGGAAATCTATAGCTTTATGAGTTCTAACTCGATCCTTCTATTGAAGTGGAATTACCACTAACGTCAATTACTATTCGGAAGCTTCATTTAAATGCGACATATTTTATCCATTAATGCATCACAGATTCCTTTTGATTTTAATTTTTATTAACTTCCGTTAAATTAGGTAGGCTCGTTAAAATTTCATGTTTATTGAAAACCTTTGAAAATTGAAAGACAGCATTGCTATACAATAAAAGTGATTTTAAATGTATTGTTGCTCATATCCATGAAAGCATAGACACATTTCATAAATGGCAGCTAATTGAATAAGTAAGTGGATGATAAATGTAAAAAGGACACTGTCTTAGAGAACAATAAAAGTAACTATGTATTTCGAGATATGAAATGCCTTTTATTTTAAAGCTATTCATTATCCACCCTAATAAATCATTCCTATTAATTAATGAGTCGTCTAATTTATTTCGATTCGAGCCATTAATATATTTGGATTTTCAAGAATTAAAGATTACTATAATTACTTCTGAATTCAACAATAGTATTAAAAGTTTATGATGCAAAATGCAAATTTAATTTTTGTTTTTCTTGCGATTTATAATTTTTCTCAATTAATAATGTTTGTAAATTTTGTTTTATGAACAAACTAAATATGTTAAGAGTTTTCATACATACTCTAACATTTAATTAAATAATTTTTACAATTTGTTGTTCTAAGGCAGCAGACAGAGTAAGCAGGTAATACAGAGTTAATATTTATGCCATAAGCAAGGGATGCTTATGGCATAAAGATTACAGCCTGTTACTCATTTAGCTCTATCTAGGGGGCACGTGTTGCTTGAAGATATGCTACTGACGCCAAGTAACACTACCCACTTTTTACAACATTTTTCGTCTAAAAAAATCAACATTTACTGTAGCGTAATAAGATAACAATGGTTGATAAATATTTTTACTATGAATTAATTCAGTGAAAGATTATTTGTCTTACTACGACTAACAATATTAAGATTTTTATCCTTAAAATATTGATACGTGTTGCAACAAATTAAACTGCCTGACTCGTGGCTAAGTAGCAACGCGCGCAGCTGGTGAGTATTAAGTTTGAGATTCAATCCTTTGGTGGTTTTGTTGAAGTTACTGTTTCATGAAACGAGAAGACTCGATGGCGTTTGAGATGTTTAGCATCTTGTATCGTTAGTCCGACTACCTGGCGGGAGTTTTCCAGGTTTTTCTTCCATACGATAGGCTAATTCGGGTTGTCTCTCTAAAAGTCCTTCTGGAAGGCACTGCCCTCCTTCTTCAGCGACACGGAACCAAGTGTGACTTATTCCTACGGGTGCTCCATCACAATAGAAGTTACCCCCCTGCATAGATTACTCATTTGATGTCCATCTCACACTGCAGAACACTGAGGATTACACACAATAACAACAAATTAAATTACACGTTGTTGATGTTCTAAAAAGTATTTTAAAGTTTATAAAGTTTTTTCAATTCCTTCTATTAGCTCACACTCTCCCTACATATATCTTGTTCAAATTTTCAATCGTTCATAAAATACTTTTTATTCATTCACTCAAGTTCAAATACATTTTTTTTGAACTTGTAGTGGATGACACTTGATGTTAACGCAGTTTTTTCAAATATTAATTCAGTAATTAAATTAAATCTAAAAAACTAAAATTAATTAATTAAAGTTGCATATATCTACCAATAGATGGCGGAAGATAAACTTAAAAATTAATGCAAATTATTTATAAAGGACTTTCTGCAATATAATGGAAAAAGAAGTAGGAATTGACTTTAAACAAGTAATATATAAAAAAATGTATATTACTTGTTTAATCTTAATTTAAATCATTTATCTAAAATCAAAAAAATTCATTCATTCCAAAATGAAAATTGGTTTTAATATGTTAAGCGATGCGAATTGTGTTAATACAAAATATCGAATATATTTAAAAAATTTCTTCTAATACGTATATTAGCCTATATTTATATACTTTAACAATTTATTCTTACAATTTACTATGTTTAATAAAATAGAAGAAAAATTATAAAAAACGAAGAACTTTCAACTTAATAATAGAAATTAATTGCATATGCATTATCAATGTATTCATATTATTAGCTGTATTGTATGTAATAAATGAAACATTTATCTTAAAACTAAGTCAATTGAAAGTTCAATTTATCTACATCACACTGATTTTCCTTAAATATATCGTTCTAATTAATATTTTCTTTCTAATTAACAGCATTACACATGGACATTTACAGAAATATTTTTAAAAAAACAGTTATTAATTCAATATATTATTAATAAATCAGCTACAATTCCACTGCAAAAGCCTCTAAATTTCATTTCTTCTTTAAGTTCCTAATTAAGAACCAGATTGTAAATGAGTTACACTGCTTAATAGATTAATCAATTTTTTTTTTATCCATTATACAAAAAAAAAAAAAAAAGAAAAGAAAAGAAGTTCTTGAGTTGTGGAAATTAAATGGAGGGAGATTAAAGCAGAGCAAATACAATAGTAAGTTGTGAAAAAAAAAAAAAAAAAAGAAAAATCAAACATGTAAGTAGATATCGAATCTCTTAATAAAAAAGACAGAAATCCTACTGCGTTAACACCAGATGGCGCTACAGATTATGTAGCAGACTTCAATATTGGGGCAAGCCGATATTTACTCTGCGTTAATTGGTAAGTTCCCAAGATGCTTCTGGATAAATCACTCAATTTATCATCTGGATTAGAACCCGTCTTTTCCTGCTACTACACACTAATTTTTGCTTTAGAAAAGCAAAGGAAAAAAATCCAATATTCTTCCTTAAGTAATACAAGATTCGTTTTTTTCCTTTTTCCTTCCTTTAGCTTTAGTTTAAGGTAAACGGAAAATAATTTACTTTCGAATGGTATGAGAGAAAGAAAAATCTAATTTTACTCAATTCGATATTTTCTCTTTCGTTTTAAATTGATTCCTTATGCGAAGAAATTTAGTAATTGTTTTTTTTTTTTTTTTTTCAAATGATATGCAAGTTTGTTTTGCGTAGAAAAATATGCAGTTTATTTGCTTTTTGATTTACGTAAAAAGATTACAAAAATATTTCTCTATTAAATGAAATCAATACAATTTTAAAAATGATCTGATTAATATAAAAAAATTTATTTAAAAGTTAGTAACAGTGGTGTACAGGTATGGTATTAAATGTGAACATGTAGTACATTTACAGTATCTCGGTATTTGTATTGAAGTACATTACATCAATCTTAAAATTGTTTTCTTGTGATTTGTGATATTTTACTATTTATAAAATAAGGATTCACAATTCTTTCCCACAAGAAGCATAAATCATCAAGAATGGGCCACCCCTTATGGAACACTTTGGACTTTGCACGTTCCTTCCTAGGACGGGTTGGGCCTTACATTAGACTTTGGACTTTGCAAGCATCTTGATGTTAGATTTTGGGCATTGCACGGTTTTTTTTCGCCCGTTAGTCTTTGGAACCGATAATGAGGGAGGGAGAAATAGAAAAGGGAGTGTGAGAATCGAGTGAAGAGTTCCAGGCAGTACGGAGGGTACAACAGTCAATAGAAGATTTCCAAAAGTACGGATTGAAATAAGAACGAACTGGCTTTTTTGATGATTTTGTAAGTACTTGTTTTATAATTTTGTTTCATGTGTTATGTGTTGCAGTTGTGCCGTGCGTCTTAGAACATTTTAATAAATAGGACAGATGCGCGTCTGTTATATTATTTAGAGTAATAATTTAGTTCTATACTGAAATCACACTGATTCAATATCACTTGCGTATCCAACTGTAACTTTTGCTATAAATTTATTGCTTTGCGTAATATGTTGTAAAAATATCATTTATTTGTAAAACTTGTTTATCCCAGTTTAATTTTATCTAAGGATGCTAAATTTATTTATTTTATTTTATTTTTTGTGCAAATTTTTCGTTACTTTATAAACTTCTCATTGAATTTTTATATTACACTTGGGAATTGATTGTGGTTTTTTAAAAAAAAAAATCGGAGAAAATTTTAAATTAAAATTATTTTCTAAAATTGTTCTTAGAGATTATATCATATACATTTTTATATAGAAGTATTTTTATTTTTACACGTACAGTTATCACCCCAAAAAGTAAAAACAATTTAAAAAATTCCCTTTTCTAAATTATTTTTTAGTTAAATAATTTTAACTTTTACACATTTTGTGAATAATATCATCATTTTATTTCTAATTAAAGTGGTTTCCTCTAGTTATATTAATAATTTTAATCTATTCTACTTCAATTGCACAGTTTGTAATTACGGTTATCTCGTGAATGAACTGTGAAAAAAAAATGTTTTTCTTGTTCCTGCATTTTTTATTTTAACTTAAAAGTATTAAAATTGCGCATGTTTTCTGAATATGTGCATTATCTACAGGAATAATTTATCTCTAGTTATATATCACTTTTACCCTATTCCAGGTTTTTCGCACATACGGTTATCACACAAAGGAATGAGTTATAGAAAAAAAAAAACTTTTCTAATTCGAAAAAAAAAACCTTTTCTTTGTAAATTAAAATTAATAAAAGTTCACATAACTGTTTTTTTTTTCCTGTATTCGAATATAACTGGAAAATTTGTCTCTAGTTGTAAAAAATAGTTTCTCACCTACTGTAGCTAATGTGTGATAAAGATAAATGTATTTTGAGGTGGAATTGAAAATAATGATAAATTGAATGATAAAATCGTTTTAATGGCAAATAAACTGATTGACAAAATAATGTTAAACTGAATTATGATTTTTCAAGAATATTTCTACTAAATAAATTAAATTCACTCTGCTAATAGTTGTTCATTTAATTCGGTTCAATTCAAATAAAGGAATTTCATTAAAAATTATTTTTGGTACAGATAACTGATTTAAAAGCTGATTTCATCAAGATTTTGAGTGACTTATAATTTGAAATTCAGTTCATCCAATTCAAATCAAACCATTTTCGATACTTTAGTGTTCTACACTCATAGTATTCGCTATGGCATTAAATTTTTCAGGGATGATTTTTATCATCTATTTTATTCAGCTCAAATTCAAATAAGACCAATTTCATTAAAAACTGTGTCCGAAACTGATATTAAAATTGAAATAATATCTTAACCACCAAAATTATGTAAGAAACTAATAATAATTTTGCTTATTTAGTCCATATTCAAATCAAACTAATTTTAATAAAAACTACGTATTTTAATCACCGTCAAGAAGGATAGTTAATCATATCATCCAGTTCAAACTCAAATAAAACCAATTTTAATAATAATTAACTCAGTTATCGGCATGAATAATAGTTAATTATATCATCCAATTCAAATTCAAATTAAACCTGCTTTAACAATATGCATGTGCGTTATCATGTTGATATATAAAATAAACTGAAAATCCTAACTAATAACAAGAAACTATCTGTAACAAATATACTGTAAATAATCTCATATTGTTTTGATGCAAATTAAACCAATTTTAATGCTATTTAGGACGATTATCCTATAAGAACTGATAATATTTAATAATCTCTTTTAGTTAAACTTTAAATCAATTCAGTTTTATTTATATTTATGTACATTTTTTTATCGACAATGTTAATAATCCTCTCATACAGTTCAGATTCAAATTAAACCAATTTTAATACTAATTAAGTCCTTAATCTTTTAAGAACTGCACAATTAATCATTTCATTTAGTTAAAATTTAAATCAATTCAGTTTTAATTATATTTATGTACATTTTCTTACCGGCAGTGATAACAATGAAATCATCTTATACAGTTCCGATTCAAATTAAACCAATTTTAAGGCTGATTAAGTCCGTTATCTCTTAGAAACTGATAATAGTTAATCATCTCATCCAGTTTCAATTAAACCATTTTTTAATAAAAGTAATCAATTTAGGAAAGCAACAAAAATATTAGTCCTTAGCATTCTCAAATTAATTTCATTATATAGAGTAGTTAAAGAAAAACTTCCCTCCATATAAAAATTCTCGAATCGTTTCGTTTAAAAGCAGATTTAATGGAAGCAACTCGGCATGAGCATATGTAAGCAGTACGGATCACTGACTAAATTCCCCTTGAGCAAACCTTAAAAATCCCTACATAAGTAGATGTTCACTTTCATGGCGAAAAACGTTTTTGCAAAGGGAAAACGCAGCCAAACGCTCAAACAGTTTAAAAATCCTTTTATCGGCTTAGAGGGTTTTCACCCATTTCGCATGTTTTGTAAGGGCGAATAAAAACATTCTTAATACGCTTTTCTTTATTCTTTCTCGTTAGGGAAAACGAGGGGATGTTTATTGGAATTATGAGACTTGAATTTAAAGCACTCTCTCTCTCTCTCTTTGGGCTATTCTTTTTCTGTGTCGTTTGAGTAGAACAAATAAACTTGGTTGGGTGGTAGATGTTTAAAATGTATGCAATTGAAGTCGTGACAGAGTGGTAGCTTTTAATAACTGGTATGCAGAAATTGGATCGATTCACGTTGGTGGCCCTGTGTGCAGTCACTACTTGGATAAACGAATTAGTTCGATAGTGATAATGAGGCTCGCAACTCCATTAAATTATGTGATTATGTGTCTCGCATTTGTTTTTAAATTTCCCATTTCTTTTTTCAATCAAACATACAGTAACCCGACTCGTGGCTCAGTGGTAACGTGCGCCGCAGGTGAGCATTAGGGCTCCTACTACCAGTACTACTACGCCATACCACACACCTCACTATGCCTAGAGCTGAGTTGCCAATATACAGTATGGGAATGATATGGGCGAGAAGTCTGATTGGGCTGTGACGTTCTACGGTTATATGAGATCAGAACCTACGGCTTAAAGTGGATTCCGAGTTACTACAAACATCCATGGCACCGTCGGGACTTGTACACGGAACCTGAGCATTAGGGCTGAAGTTCAGTCCGCTGGCAGCTTTTTTGGAGACACTGCTTCAAAACGAGAAGACACGAACGTTTTTGACATGTTCAGCATCTTGCCTCGTTAGTCCGACTACCTGAATGGAGTTTTTCTGGTTTCTTTGTACGATACGTAAATGAGGAGTAGTTGCCCTAAAAGTCCCCATGGAAAGCATTGCCTTCCTTCTTCAGCAACACAGAGCCAAGTTAGACTTCTAACTAAGGTGCTTCATCACAACAGAAACTGCCCATTTCCCTCCATCCATGAGTAAACTACTCATGGGTTGTCAGTCCCGCGCTGCAGGACACTGAGGTTTGGTTTGATTTGTCGCTCTACGATGCTCTTTGTGCACACGACGACTAAACCGACCGGGAACTACAGTTTAAAGTAGATTTTGTACCCCTCACAAAGATCCATGCCATCGCCAGTATTCGAACCTGAAGCCTGTGTTATCAAAGGCCAGTGCGCTAGCACTTGGCAACGCGGGCCGCAGGACACTGAGGATATGTCACACCCACAACACGTAGTAATATAGGATTGTTATTAGAGAAGATTCGAAAACCCTATCATTACTCTCGACTAATACCATACACAGTTCTAGAGAATAACATTGATTAACTGAAGTTGTGTTTGTCTTTATAAAGAGTTTTGAGTAATTAGCAATTAATTAACCATGTGCAAATAACGCAAGTACTAAAGTGCCTCGAAATATGGGCCGAAAAGTACTAATAACTATTATGCAATATGTACTCAGATAGGATAATTTCCATGAATAATTATTAATTTCTAATATTCTATTTCCATTTAAAAACATGGCCAGACGAGTGACTTCGAGCGTAGCTATAGGGCAGGAAAACCCAGGTTTGAATCCTCACTAACATAATACTCAATATGTTGCTGTTGTTGCGACTAATCCTCAGTGTCTTGCAATGCGGAACGAATACCCCATAACTAGTCTACTCATGAATAGAAGGAGATGGGGCAGCTCCTGTTGTGACGGTACACCCGTATATAAAAGTCTAACTTGGTTCCGTGTCACTGAAGAAGGAGGACAGTGCCTTCCGGGAGGACTTTAGTGAAAACTATCCCTCATTTGCGTATCGTATAGAAGAAAAACTGGAACACTCTCACCAGGTTGTCCAACTCACGAGGCAAGATGCTGAACATCACAAACGGTCATCACGTCTCCGTATTTTTGAAACAGCGTCTACAACAAAGCAACAACAGGATTGAACCTCAGCCCTAATGCTTACCAATGACGCACGTTACCACTCAGCCACGAGTCGGACGTATTACACCAGTTTAATATGACAATATAAATCTATAAGGCTTAGTTTTGAATCTAATATAGCACGCAAATGCAAGCCCTTGAAACATCGTGACAAATTAATTTATTTCTATTTAATCCCGTCGGTTAATTGTTCGGTTAGTAGTAGTAGTTCCTGGTAGTAATATTACATTAGAAAACAATAGTGCAATCTGCTTAACGTCAAGACTGTTAACTCCCACTAGTAGCGTGAAGTATGGTATTTGGCGGCAGCTTTCATATATTCTTCTTTATCCAAAAGAACAACGTTGACACACATAAGTGGTGTCATCTTATAAACTAATCGAGTCAACAGAAAACAGGTGTAAACGAAAAATATTCCAGATATAGTTAGAACTAAGCATGATTTATATACTTAAAGTGATATGAAACAATTTTTATAATATATTAAATTATTATTATTATGTTTTTACATTTGCTTTAACATAGAAGATTTGTTTATAACAACTTTAGAAGGAATTTTTATTAAATTGCTCAAAATGTAAAATTTTTAATCATTTTAATAGTTCTCAATATGATGAGTGTGAAAAGAAATATTTAAAATGAAACATAAAAATTTAAAAATTATTGAACGACAATATTTTCCTTAAAACCATTCAAATATTTTATAATAGAACTTGTTACATATTTCTTACGCCATACAAATTGATATATTATATAACTTTAAGCTTGGTGAATAATCAAATTAAGCAATTTAACACGAATTAATTTATAACAAGAAATTAAAATTATAACTTTTATTTATTCAGTAATGGCATTTGTAACAATTGAATTCATTCTTTAATCGAACAATTAATTCTAATTAAACTATAACTAGTTTAAAATTCGCTTAGAAAATAAGTAATTGAAAATACAAAATATAATTCTACAATTTAAATTTTTAAAGATGCATTATTTAATTTTCGTAGCTATTTATTGAAAAGCCTTTAAAATAAATAAGACTGCGATTTTTAAAGATACAACAAAAATATAATTAAGTTGATAAAATTTTTAATTAAAGTTTAAAGAATAAAACATCGTTCTTCATGTTAGAGAAGAACATTTACTTCAGTAAAAAAGCAGTATTAAAACGAAGGATTAATCTTTCAGTCAGCTTTATTCAAATTTATATTTCATTCATTAGAAAAAAAAAAAAGAATAATAAATGAATAAATCAGGTTTTTAATTTAGTTTACAAGGTTTACCAATTATTTATTTTGTTATAAACATGTTAATTTCAGCATTTTGATTTAATTTCAGGATATGTACTGAATATGTTTTTTTTTTTATTATTATTTAAAATGAATGAGCTATGATGTTTAAAAAAAAGCATTTATTAAATGCAAATTTTTAATTGCAAAAAAAAAAAACTGTAACAGAATTTATTACATTGAAACAATGACAAACAATGTTAATTTAATATTTTTTTAATTTGTCATTGTGTCATTTTTATTCCAAATTAAAATGAATAAAACTGAAATCTGCTCGGCAAATTTCAACTTATGATGTGTGAACATACGAGAACGGATGAATAAACTTAGGAATATGCCGATGTTTAATAATGCAAGGGCAATGTTGAATAGATCAAGAACTTCATGAAGAATGAATTGTTCAAGAATCTCTAAAAGAAACGTTATTACATACAGTAACCGACTACGATCGGCAATTTGTATAGATGTAGTATGTTAAGGAGAGAATTTATTGCTACCTACAGAGGTTATGTTAATTTGTGAAAATTCTAAAATTATGGGGGAAGAATTTTTTTAACTATAATCAGCTGGGTGATTATAGATTATAAAAATACTACCGTAGAAATGTTTCTGGGGCACCATTTTTTTAAAAATACTGTTAAGTTAATGTTTTTTTTTTTCTTTTGATACTTCGTAGTTTTGTTACCGATGGAATTAATTCTAGGCAGCTGATAATGATGATATTGTGATGTATTTGTATACTGATATTGGAATTTCAAGATGCAAGGCTTTTGATAGTAAAGTGAAATATTTTCTTTTTATCAAATATATTAATTTATGATAGTTATGAATATTAATAATAATATCATGAAAATCCGTTGAAGGTTACATCGAAACTTTTTTTTAATAAAAACTATATTAGGTGCCTTTTGATAGTAAAGTGAAATATTTTCTTTTATCAAATATATTAATTTATGATAGTTATGAATATTAATAATAATATCATGAAAATCACGTTGAAGGTTACATCGAAACTTTTTTTAATAAAAACTATATTAGGTAAATGTTATGACAAATTTATTGAAAATTTGAATGATTGAAAACAATTAGATCATCCATATAATCTAAAAAAATGTTTGTAAATTAGGCAATTTATTTCGAATCACAGTGTCAGTAAATATTAGCTACCATTGATGAATATTTAGTTTTTTTTTTTTTTTGAAAAACTTTGAGTTTGCTTGCAAAGATTGTCATTATTACATATATATAATATTTACATACATATATATTAAATACCCCCAGGACATTATAAACCATCTTATTTTTATTTGCTAGATGATTAGGTTCAAAAAAAAAAAGATTCATTTCAATAACATGGCGAAATTAAAAATATTTTATCTTAGAGACTGTGAGGAATAAATGCTAATAAATGACAAGCCGGCAGTATGAATTTTGGAGTTGGGATTTTATTGCACGCTGTTGAAATATCTAATTCCAAGTAATTAGTAGTGTAACTAGATTTTATGGAAGTTCATAGAGTGATTTAGTGTTTCTTAGATGAATTTTGTGAAAATGAAGTATGTATGATTAGAGAAAATGAAAAAAAAAAAATGCCTTAACAAATAATATACAAGAAAATGAGTAGAGAAATTGCAAATAAGAAAATCCTTGATGAATTTTCTCTTGAGAAACATCGTTATTTATCAAAGTATTCTGAAACTCTTTTGCATATATTTGTTCCATAATAAAAACTTTATTGTGTTTTTGAAATTAAACATTTTTTTTTTTTATAGAAGTTATTTTCTGTAGTCCTATATACATATATATATTCATTTTAAATAAGATTTTTAAGTATAATAGCTATAATAACTGTTCAAAAACGGAAATGCAGATAAAATGAGATATACTAATTTATTTTTTCTTTTAGACATTTTTTGTACCATTATGCATTATCTATACAAAAATGTGTATTATCTTTAATTATTCTTGAAAAAAAAAAATAAAAACAGAAATCCATTTTTCAGAGAACAAAAAGAGTAAATAGTTCAGGAAAAATATTTGTTTTTTTGATTGTTGGAAACTAGTTTATGAATAGTTATCATATTTAAAAAAGTATGATATCAAAAATAAAATTATATTCTTAGAATTATTAGTTGAATAATTAAAAATCTTTATAATTTTTTTGTATTTGATTAATGAGAAAAGAATAAATTTTCTAAATAAAAAATTCTAAAAAAATAAAATTAAAAATCTGGAATAAATTTTTTTTTAAATGAAAATTTAAGCCATGTCTGATAACACTTAGATGATTAATATCTTTTATTAAAATTGTCCAAAAAGTAAAATGCAAAAATATTTTTTATATCTCTTACTAGTTTACTTACCAAAAAATATTTTTCTTGCAAAACATTTGTAATATTTAATTTACGAAAATCAACACAACACACGTTTTTAGATTAAATAATTGAAAAAAAAAATACAATCCCAATATTCCTACCAATTTGAAAAAAGATAAATGGAATAATTTACTCATTATAAAATGCTGACTAATTAGTGAGAAATTAAGTATTTTCAAAACAGAAAATAAATATAAGAATATTATCCCAAAAACCAATACATTTCAAAACTGAAAATTATTTGTTTTTTACTAAGCACAATACCACACATTCAAGATTAGTTGCTTCTATTTTGAATAAAAATTGTGCAACACGCAAATGGCAACGAAACCGCTCCTTTCATAGTTAAGCCTACTTTAAGAAAAAAGAATTAACCAATAACGATTTCAAATGACGACATTTTAGGTGATGCCACGAAAAATGCATCATCTGCGAGAATAATTATTATAATTACACTTGACCCTTTACTAAAATCGTTTGAAAACAAATATAGATAAATGGAACGGCGTATTAATCGTTGAGATATTCTGGCAGTCAATATACGAAAACAGATTTCTTGGATGAAATGAGCCCTAATTGCAATAAGCATTAAGTTGATGGTGTTTCATTGTTAGGTGGATAAATCGATACGATTGGATATCTGTAATCGATTAATTTACCTGATGATTACTTACACTGCGAGAACACAGCACATCAGCACAAATTCATCAACCTTGTTGATGATTTTTTGAATGATTTATTAATCTCTGATATATTATGAAGAAATATTTTTTTATTTTCATAGGCAATACAAATTCCTTTTCTAGTTTACTATTTTAATTGCACGTCATGCCAAAACTGTAAAATATTTTTAAAAATATTTAGAAGGCAATTTACTTTTTCAAATATGTTGGTGGAAGTCAGTTACTTAACTATCCATGCATCATGGTTAATTTAATATGTTATGTAGAATTCTTTTTAAATTTTGACAAAAAAAGATTAATTAAATGGACAATTTAAAATCGATTTCTAAAGATTTGACAATCATTAAATAAAAGGTTCTGATTGTATTAAGTGAAAATTGCTCTATGTTTTTTTTTTATTATTATTTTGTTGTTTTTGAAAACATTAAATATTATAATTACGATATTATTTCGATGCTATAAGTTTTATTACGTAGTTAAAATATAAATAATTAATTTTTATTAAGTATAAAGTAATTGTTAAGTAATATAAGTTATGTTATGTAGATTTCATTTAAATTTTGATAAAAAAAATTGATAAAATCGAAAATTTAAAATCTTTTTTAAAGATTTGAAAATGAATAAATAAAAGCTTTTGATTTTCATATTATATGAAAATTGCTCAAAGTTTATTTTCTTTATTTCTCTGTTTTTAAAAATATAAAGTATTCCAATTGTGATATTATTTCAATGCTTATAAGTTTCGTGATTAGTGAAACTTTTTAACTAATACATATATTTGCTGAGAATTATAACAGCATTTACTCATAGTAATATATTAGATATTCTTAATTATTTAAAATAAAATATTTTAGTTGTAACATTTGAATTTAACAATATACGAATTCTAAAAAATTAAACAATTGTTGAAATACTCTACATATCACCGTTCAACCAAAAGTTCCCCATAATTTTGTTCAATATTAATTCATAAAAATTATTATTCGTTTTCCCCAGAAGATACTCTGAACTAATTCTACTTACAGAAAAATAAACATTGTCATGTGACGTCAAATGAATTTATGTTGCCACAATTCCTAAAAACACATTAAAAACTTATTTTATTAAAGCATAAACAAGCCCTACACGAATCCATCGTTGCTCTAGAACCGGTGATTAATCAAGATTATGCCCTTCTTCTTCATATTTAAAAGTGTGTCACACATGCTAAATACACGGCATCCTCTTCAAAATTTTGATAAATGGGACAACTTAATGATAGAGAAAGTTTGCATTGTCTTTTATGTCTACAGTGGGTTGAGTTTCTTTTACTTTTTTTTTCTTATTCCTCATTTCAAACTTTTCAGAAATATGGAAGATTGAAGAGTGTAATAGGTTTTTAAAACTTTAAAGTAGTTTTTTTTGTGGTGAAGAATTGGGATCTTAAAGGTGATATTAGCTTCTGAAATTAATTATGTTGGTTTCAGAAAAATTGATGGCGATATTAATATTTAGCTGAATTGAATACTGGAATAAAAGTTTTCTTACCTCGAATCTATATTCGTATCTCGAGTTCAAATTAGGATAAAAGTTTGTATCTTTAGTGATTTATTGTTCATTTTTTTTATGCTTAATGAATTTTGTTTGAAATAAAAATTGAACTCTTTTTAAATATGAAGAAGAAGAATATTGTAGCATTTCTTTCTCAAGTGAAGATTTTTGGCATTTCCTTTCCAGAAGAGAGGGATGTATGTTTTTAAACAACTATATAATAACAACCCATCACTAAAAATTTGACAGAACCCTAAAAATGGCCTTCTTGAAGCCGTTATAGGTCCAGTATAGGCCGAGAAGTTACAATATAATCTTGACTAATCAACAACGATGGATTCGTGCAAGGCTTATTTATGCTTTAATAAAATTTAGTTTTTAGTATGCTTTTGGAACTGTGGCAACATGAATTCATTGTCATATGACACTGTTCATTTTGTTGTCTGTAGAAATAATACAGAGTATCTTTTGTGGGAAACGAATAATAATTTATTTGAAAATAAATGAATGATATTAAATTTTATAGCAAAAAGCTTTCCATTTATTATTACTGTTATTTTGAATATACAATAACGTATGAGTAATGATGATACATAATAATAATTTATTATAAATCAGAAACATTGATAATTCCATATACTGTACGAAATAAAAACTAATACCTTATTTTATCATGGAAATTCATAAAAGTGTGATTGCCCATCTTCAAAATATTCTACCTATAACAAAAATTTCATGTAGGTACTAAATCTGGGAAAAACAAATTCATAAAAATGATTTAAAACCAGTTTATAACGAAACAGCCTGGCGTGCCGAGACATTCTTTTGATACATTGGACAATTCTAAAAACCCCTAAGGTTTATAGCGCACCGTAATACGGGTATTTATCTATCCCTTTAACCTTCAATGACGCAAAACGAGAAGGAAAAAATGTAATACCTCCTTTTCTGAAACATAAAACAAAATTAAATGTGACAGAAACGTTTCAAATAGATCATTTCTTTATACACAGTTACAGTTCCAGTAACCAAAGTTTCGACTTGAAAATCGAAAAATGGGCGATCAGTATCAGAGCCATAAAAATTCTTTTTTCTTTTTTTTCTTTTTTTTAAATATTTCTACCTTGGATTTAAGTACAGTTGATGTAAGATATGATATAAATCCCCAATATCAGGTTTTTTTTCCCTACGATACAGATTCTTAGGGAAGAAGAAAATTTTTAAAGTGCCTACCATATATAATCTTCGAAAGCTGTAGATGCATATATTTATAAAAAGAAACTGGAAGGGATAATAAAATGTTTTCCAATAACTGTAATATCCTGGCCTATATGCTATGCCACGATAGAAGAGAAATTCGATCCTCCATTGATCAGAAACTAAGGAAGTGGAATTTTTCACCGAGAAAGAAGTTGCAAATTCCTTCATGCTTGGCTCTCTTTCCGACAGGAAATTGGGTGAAAAGTCTACGACATGATGGATTTGAACTTGAATTTCTTTAAAAAATAAATGCAAGGAAGCCTAAAAACTTTCCTCTAACACATCCTTGCAGGTTAAAGTTGGTTATTTATGAATTCTTTCTAAGAGAGAGACGATTAAATGTTTAGATTTCAATAGTTAGACATCAATATTTGATATACTACTGTGCCCAAAAAGTAAGACCAATTTTTTTGTTCAAAAACTCTTTATTATTCTTCCAAATTTATTTCATCACCTTCAAAGTAATCCCCTCCGGGCACAATGCAATTACACAAACTTTTTTTCAAATTCTCAATGCATGCTAAAAAGTCATTGGCAGGGATGGCCTTCAAAGCGCGTGGCGATTCACATTGAATCTCTTCAATCGAACTCAAAACGGTGTCCCTGGAGTGGCCTTTTGAGTTTAGGGAATAGCCAGAAGTTGCGCAGTGTGAATATTGTGGTTGTGAAACGATGTGGGTTTAAGTTTTGGCAAAAAGTCTCGAAGAATCAATGCAGTCGTCACAATAAGTTTAAATTTGAACTAAAGATACTTGAGGAGGTGGAAACGGTATGGCATCAAAAACAGTTCCACCGATTTTTTCCGTCCAATTTGGTATGACCTTTCCGTGGTGGATGGGCTTTCCACTAACAGTGTCCTAACTGTTGAATGACTTGGAATGAAATTGGGTGAAAAGTCTACGACATGATGGATTTCAACTTGAATTACTTTAAAAAAAAATGCAAGGAAGTCTAAAACTTTCCTCTAACACATTCTTGCAGGTTAAAGTTGGTTATTTATGAATTCTTTGTTAGAGAGACGATGAAATGTTTAGATTAAAAAAATTATACAATAATTATAATCACCCTGTATATTTAATATTGAAGTCGCACTTTCAAAATGCTGTAAAAAAAAGAACCCTACATCACAATGATTTCAAATTTGAACTGAAGAAGTCATGACATGGTATGGCATCAAAAAAAGTTCCACAGATTTTTCCTATCCAATTTGATATGAACTTGCCGTGGTGGATGGGCTTTCCACTAACAGCGTCAGAACTGTTGAATGACTTGGAAGTCATTTTTTCTGTCAAAACTGAAACAATCAAGCACATTGAATGCCATAATTGGTTTAACGTGCAACCCATGGCAAATATGTTGTAATTTCGACTTAAAATATCAGGCAAGAGAATTTATTTTCTCTATGCAACTTACAGCGCCATCTATTAATTCGCTGTGAACTTTTTTTTAATGCCGTACCGTTTACACCTTCTTCAAGTAACTTCAGTTCAAATTTGAACTCATTGTGACGACGCTCTTTTTTTCAGCATTTCGAAAGTGAAACTTTAATTATAATCCTCCTGTACATTCTTCTTTCATAGTATATGCTTTACAAGAGCTTTACGAATTGTTAACAAACTGATATACAGTGAAATTTCTAAAAACTGACGGGGGGGAGGTGATCACTCTGACAATTCAATGCCAGAAAAGTCAATCACTTGTAGAATTACTAAATAAATAATATGTTTGCTTGCGTAGGAAAGGTTTTATTTACTGGCATTTGAAGGAAAAACTTTTTAGCATGCCAGTATATTTCAATTTGTTGCTTACATTCTTTTTTGACTAAAAAATTATTGATCTGTTCAATAATATATAAATTCAGAATGATGAAAAATATTATTATTACATTATTTAAATCTATGATTATAAATTATATTATTTATTTATCTGAAATATTATTATTACTACTTTTTCCTTTACAACTTTGTTTGTTGAAATAATTTCAGCATGCGAATTTAAAGTATTTGTACATTTTGCTTGTGTAGGAAAGGTTCTATTTAGTGGCATTTGAAAAAAACTTTTTAGTATGGTAGTATATTTCAACTTGTTAATCTTTCATTCTTTTTGACTAAAAAAATAGATCTGTTCTTTAAAAATATAGATCTTTTCTGTATATATACATTCAGAATGCTGAAAAAGTATTTATTGATCCTGAAAAAAAATATTATTTTTTTTTTTATTTAACAATTTTGTTTGAATAGAATATATATATATAATAGAGATTCTACTTTGTAAAACTCTTTCTATGATAACGATAACGTCATTTAATTATTCAAAGGGAATTCCTTTTTTTTTTTTTTACTTTTTTTATCTCAACCAGTTTTAAATTAAGTTGAATTAAAGATAATTTGCGAAGCAAATTTCTTTTTGAAACTCGTTTCTATAGTTACTTAATAATGTTAATTAATTAATAACTTTTGATTTAATAATAAAGATACTATTGATGCCTTTGGAGCAGAATATTAAAATTTTGTTGATTAAATTTTGTTAATTTCATCTTCTTTAATTAAAGTACTTGCCCTTTAAAAATTTTATTTCATTAAATATATTGAAAGTAAACTGGGAGAATTGGTTTTTTACAAGTTTAGTATAAAAGTATATATTAGTATAAAACAATTAATCTTTTAAATATCGTATCATATCGGAAACAATCAGCAAAGTCATTTTCATTGGTATTGATTTATAAAGCAACACAACTATTTTATCCAATCAAATGATAAAAATCATCATTTAAATGGAATATAAATCAGGATAGTAATATTCCAAAATAAAATAAGAGAAAAATCGTTGATTATTAATGGTTATATTTTCAAATATTCGGAAATTTTGTAAATATTTATTTCTATAAATATTTAAAAGATTTTCTGTCATTTGAAAATAGAAGGAAACTCATTATTTAGTTAGATTTTATAATTCGAATCCTAAAAATTCCCAAGTAATGTATATTTAAGGAATTCCTCATTATCAATTTTATTGTTTTTTTATGTAATTAATTTTAACTATAAAAAATAAATCATCTTCAAGAACAAATTTTTACTGTTCAAATGATTCGACTATAATTTTTATTTGCAATCACATATCGGATCCAAGTAATTCAAAAGTATATTAAATGCTTATTTCTAGAAAACAGTTTTGCATCAAAAGGTTTCAAGTCTCGTTCATGTCAAATACCCGATGAGTATTTATTCTTCAAATTAAAATTTAGATTCAGAAACAGAAATTTAATGGATAAAACTGTGTTAAGTCTTCTGCAATAAATTGCAAATAAATATTCTTTGTTTAATTTTACAATGAGATTCTATTATAATTTCGCAGTTAAATTAATTCATATCTCCAAAGAACTCTGCAAATATTGAATAAGCACTCTAAACCGGCATTACATATTTCAAGTACTTGGTTAATTTAAATTCTTTTAAAATAAACGACGGTTTTCTATATTTAATTCATTCTAAGATTTCAAAAATAAAATTTTATGTTACAGTGAACACAAAGATTCGTATTAAAATGTCTTTTATGAAATCAAGTTTTGAAATATTAACTAAACATCTTACTCTTTTGTATTTATAATTGAAAAACATTGTTGATGGTAGTTTGAGGAATGCTCTCAGAATTAACAAACACTTATGAAACAAAAGTAGAGAAAATTAAATGTTATTTAATGATGCTTGGGTGATTTTACTCCACAAAAAATATTTAATGCAATCTTTTCAACTAATTACCGAGCTATCGTTTAAGGCAATAATTAAAATATCGGATTTCTCATGGAAATAATGGTTCTGATATTACCATTTAAAATTAAATTACCTGTATTTAAACAATAAACGCATTTTAGTATTGTTAAAGTACTTTAGCAAAATTTAACAAATTTTTAAAATATCCATAGCTTTAAACATTTTAAATACTTTTTTTTTTTTTATTTGAAAATCAAGTATTCTCCTTGTAAAGTTTGCCAATATATAAATTATAATCAAATACCTATTTTATTTCGAAAATTTCTAGCCAAAAATTACGAAAAATTTTTTATTTAATTAAAAAATAAATAATAATTTTATTTTTTTTTACTGCCATCAGAATTCTGTGCCACCAGATGACGCAAAATGGATTTTTATATAATTTAGTCAATATTTGTCGCTCTACGGTCATTTTTTGCGCACTTTGAGCTAATTAGACAGGGACCTACAGTTTAACATGGATTCCGAAACCACTCACAAACATCCATACCACAGCCAGAATTCAAACCTGAAGTCTGTGGTACCAAAGGCCAGACCGCTAGCCAACTGGCCATTAGTCCACATCTTGTATATTAGAAAGCTTCCAAAACTCCAATCAGTACAATTGCTATGTGAGAAATGGCGTTCAAATTGTTGCAAAGGCT
The DNA here is from genome assembly GCA_021605095.1 of Caerostris extrusa. Taxonomy (NCBI): domain Eukaryota; kingdom Metazoa; phylum Arthropoda; class Arachnida; order Araneae; family Araneidae; genus Caerostris; species Caerostris extrusa. The sequence continues at coordinate 25,262 of BPLR01007511.1, forward strand.
ATCCGTTTTTCGATTTGTGGCTTTAGCGAAATCTACTAGCGGAAATTGAACTTTTACCCATTTTCAAGCTGGTTTGCATAAACCTCTCACTGAACAACAAGAAAAGTATATCATACTCTAGTAACTATCACAATTTTTTTTAAGAATCAGATATAGTTTGAATTTTTCAAGTGTATAGGTATAAATCCAAAAGTTGCAGAAAGGAAAGAAAAAGGGAAGATATCTTCTGAATACTATCATGATGATTGGATTCTCTTTGGAACTCAAATTCGTTGAACGGAATCGCCGTTAGGTAGCGGAAAAGTCACATTTACTGCGTAAAATGGCGAGAAATGATGTATGATATGTATGCATACTCAAACACGAAAACTGGAACTACCTCTGAGATTCAATAAACTGACCATTTGAAATGCAACGTAGCAGAAAATAGGCAGAGATATTTTACTAGTTGTTCAAAGGAAAAACTTCAAGTCGGCAGCATAGATTGATCACCGTGGCGCCGTTTCCTGAAAGCCATTTTTATCTTTCACTTTTATGACGATTTATCATCGCATGTGATTTCGAATATTTTTTTTTTCTTCTTCTTTGGCCTTACGTTTTCTTTTTGAAAGTATTAAGGTAACAGAAAATAAGATGCAAAGTTAAAAATGTGATCCATAAAAACAAAATCGTCAATTTTAATGTTTAATTCAATTTAATCGTTTATTAACTGAATTAGTTTATTAACTGTATTATCTTTATTTCAATTTTTAATTCATTTATTAACAGACAATTTAACATCATTTATTAACAGACATTCGTTTATTAACAGACAATTTAACATCGCATGCGTTTATAATTTTTTCTCCTTTATCCTTACTTTTTTCTTTTTGAAAATATTAAGGTAAAAGAAAATAATATGCAATGTTAAAAATGTGAGTCATAAATAGAATCATGAATTTTAATATTTAAATCGTTTAATTCAGTTAAATTTTAAAAAATATCTTTTATAGTCTAAGCAGAAAGTTACCTTCTAAAAGTTTTTGAACCTAATTTTAGGCATGATTGAATAAATAATTCAAACATAATAAAATGATATTAGTTTATTTTAAAAGTGAAATGGAAATCATGCATATGAATTTATATGCTGAAAAATAGAAAATTTTAATGCAGTGAATTAATTATTAATTTAAGCAAAATAATTCTAAGAAAATTTCTTTGGTTTGAAATTTTTCTGAGAATAAGGATAAATAAAATTATCTTTACTTGATTTTCTTTTTAAGGTAACTATTAACTTTAATATAATGTAAAAATATTTTATATTTTGCTATAAAAATATGATTAATATTGGAATATTTTATTACACTTTTTCAAATCTTGAATATTTAAAATTAATTTCAGCTAATAAGAGTATATTTTAAATTATAAACTGGCACGAGAAAATTGAGTTTCATGCTTTTTTTGCATTACAAAAAATCCTTAGAAAAATAATCAATTAAAATTGAAATATTTAGTGATATTCATTATTTTAATTTACCACTATAATTTTTAGAAATATTTTATAATTTATAATTTTTAAAAAGAACAAACCAGCAAATCTAATGAGAAATAGATATAAATAGGCTTAATAAATCAAGCAAAATATTATTTATTTAGTAGATTGTAAAGCCATTAAATTGTAATAAAATACTAAGAAATGAAAAATTTAAATACTTGACTTTATAAATGACATAAAGTCACGATTTATGGATAAAAGTATGCAATTAACAAATATTACATAAAAAGTTATCTATATGTGTTACGCTAATATATAAAAAAATAAGTTCAAACTACTTTAAATTAGAAGTAAATATATATTTGTTTTGTTTCAATGTAATGTATTTTGTCCAATTATCTGAATAATTGAAAATACTTTATACAAATTTTGCATATTCATTGATATACAATAAATGCCTGTGCAAATTCAATTATTAATCATTAAATATGCAAAATCAATTATTAACTATGGAAATGCTAATTCATTTATTAATTTTGCAACTGCCCAACGCACAATCCTTTTTTAATATAAAATCTAGAAACAAATGTCTGGATTCTGTTAACCATTCGTCCTCAGATAATAATTAAGAATTAACTGAGAAAATAATAATAACATTAAAATTAAAATAATTAATAAAGGGCATTCGTTATTAATTTAAAATTGTATACATCTGCAATCACACAGACATTTGTTCATTTCTGTGTATTGCTCCTAGAGCTCAAATGCTTCATTAAAATTTCGCGAATGATGTAGGTGAAGGTATACCTAACCACAGAAGTTTCGATCGAAAAAAGATATTAAGTTACATTTTCGGATTTGAATTTTCCTTATCCCTTCCCCTTCCAAAGCTCAATGGAAGGACATTTCAATCTGCAGATTTATCAGTTTGTCTTCGATTATCAAACAAACAACTTTGTTTTGGAAGTCCATATGTTGTCCACCATTAGATATCTGGTGTTACCAGATATCAGATACCAGATTCGGTTGGTTACCCCCTTTTGTATTTAAAATAACATAATAGACGACAGGACAATCTGAACGTTGATGATCACAACTGGCCTTATTGAAATGGCCAGTTAAAAATTTTTTAAATGAATTTAATTCTTTAACTTAAAGTTTGAACATTTCATTAATGACTAGATAATTTAATTTTCTTTAGATGAATGTCGTGGTCTTTTATAAGGAATTCATTAGAAAGTTGGTGTGACTTGAAAAGTGGCCGAACATTTTAAATTATCTTCTTTTTGGAACATTGGATCTTTGAGAGAAATTAAATTTTGAACTTTGAATAAGATCGTTGAATACTTTTCTCATCTTATTGGTTCTTGTAATATTACTAGTAAGAACTTTGTGTGTGAAATGGAAGAGCCATTCTAGTGGGATGATCTAGGAGATGCCCCATACCATCAAGTAATCAATTATTTTTAAGATACTATTCTTATCATTCTATATAAAAATAGAATGATAAGAATACATGAGAAGAGACAGAGAAGACATAATGGTAGGCAGATTAAGAGAAAAAGAAAACCTACCTTGCACTGATTTGCCTATGGTGTAGAGGAGAGCAAAATCGGGTGTTCCCTGCTAATGTCGTGCAGAAGCTTGGTCATGTGCTCGTAATCATGGTAGCTGAAGTCCACCTGGATGCCACGCACATACTGGATGGCTGTCAGGTAGAGGTACAGAACCACCACCAGGAATCCAGAGATATACCACATAGCAGGCTTCATCTCGCCTTGAGGGTGACCCTTTGACACTGGAAACAAAAAAAATAAGCCTTCCTTTAACATCTTATTCTGTTATTCGTTTATAAACAATATATTATTCATTATATCACAAATGACAAGAAAATCTATGCTTCATTGAAATACAGAATTTAAAAGAAGTTATTTCTTTAACTGTATAACATCCAGTACGAAAACATAAAAACTTTTTAATCAATTTTATTACTTTAGCTAAAAATAGATTAATTTCATTTGTATAAAAACACTCAAGAATTCAAAATTCATTAAATGATTCATGGTAAATTTTCTTACGATAATATTTGATTAATTTCAATTAATTTTTAATCAATTTAATAAAGTCTAGTTGAAATACAATTATGGTATTTTTAATGAAAAACTTAACCCTAAGATAAAATTCAATTATATCATTTTAAAAACACTTGGATACAATGTGACTAATGTCAACCAATACTTTGTAATCTTCTTAAGTTATAAAGAAAATAAGAACGTAATTCATGTTTTAATGAAAAAGGAGATTTTTAATTAAATTTTAAATTATATTTTTTTTTAAGAGACAACGGTTATTTTACATTTATTTTTGTTTCAGAAGATTTTAGATCAAATATATGAAGATGGTTAATAAGATTTATGTTATTGCTTTTAATTCGTGATTGCTTTATATTAAATGATAAGAGGCTTAAAAATAAAATTGTCTGTATGATATTTATATATGTTATCAGAATACCATATGCTTTAAAAGTAAAATGAAAATCCATATAAATAATGTAATAAATAAAGTGTCACTAATCAAAAGCATTTTTCATTAAAGGGAAGTCTAATACCATACATTTAATAATAATAATAATAATAATAATAATAAAATAACATGCCTAAACTTCAGATATTGAATTTCTTACATCAATTTAAACAAATTAGGTTACTAAAATAAAACTAAAAAAACGTTATCTCTCTATAACTATTTCCAACAATTGGTGTGCAGTTAAAAACAAAACTTCAAATCGAAAGTAGACAATCACGCAATAAAAACTTGTGAAAATCGTTAATCATAAATTTAATAATGATAATAAAATTACATGCATAAACTGCAGATATTGAATGTCTTACATCAGTTTGAAAAAAAATTAAACTATTAAAATGAAACTAAAAATAATTATCTCTCCATAACTATTTCCAACAATTGATGTGCAGTTAAAAACAAAACTTCAAATCAAAAGCAGACAATCACCCAATGAAAACGTGGGGAAAATCATCCCCAAACTGAAAAGTGAGAGAGAAATTTAATAAATCCCTCTTCTGCAACCATCAAACTTTTGTAATTCAGCAACAGTTTGTGAGGGAGTTAAGCAACAACAAGTTCTCGAAGCAGTTCGAATGGCAAGGTCTCCTTCCCTTAATAACAACCATCCAGATCATAAGTGAGTGAGAATTAGATTATTAAAATGAAACTAAAAAAAATTATCTCTCCATAACTATTTCCAACAATTGGTATGTAGTAAAAACAAAACTTCAAATCAAAAGTCGATAATCACCCAATAAAAACTTGTGAAAATCTCGCTAAAGTGAAAAGTGAGAGAATAGGAAGAGAAGATAATAGTAATTAAGATAATATTTGATTAATTTCAATTACTAAAATTAAACTAAAAAAATTATCTCTCCATAACTATTTCCAACAATTGCTATGTAGTTAAAAACAAAACTTCAAATCAACAAAGTTTTCAAAAAATTAAATTAATAAAATTTAACTAAAAAAGTTATCTCTTCATAGCTATTTCAAACAATTGGTGTGCAGTTAAAAACAAAACTTCAAATCAAAAGTAGACAATCACCTAATAAAAACGTGGTGAAAATCATGCCCAAAGTGAAAAGTGAGAAAGAAATTTAATAAATCCCTCTTCCTCAACCATCAAACTTTTGTAATTCAGCAACAGTTTGTGAGGGAGTTAAGCAACAAGAAGTTCTCGAAGCAGTTCGAATGGCAAGGTCTCCTCCTTCCCTTAATGACAACCATCCAGATCATGAGTGTCACGTCTCACGGTTACGTGACAGAAGAGAATACTATCCAGACACACGTAAATCGAGCAAGAGGGGAAGAATAAGGTATTTCTCCTGAAATTGTTCCCCTGGATAAAGCTGTCAGAGGGACTCATATAATGGAAGAAGGAAGTTAGAGGACAGGTGATTTAACAGTTGGGAAATGTAACACCAGGAAGCCAGGACGTGAAGGCAATTGCTTCCCTGTTCTAACACCTTATGGCGTTTAATCCTGTCAAGGCTGTCTTAATAGCTGGTCGGGAATTAAAGTCTGATGCGGGGTAGAATTTTGGGGGAAAGTTTTCGGAGAGTTTAGACGTTTTGAAATATTTCACAGAAAGTAGAATTAACACTATGAGGTGTTTGTTAATTAAAAGCATTTTGCATTAAAAGCATCTTTGGTAACTATGACAGAGTTGTTAAACAAAATTTATAAAACAATATTGTATTTACATGAATTTAGATTACAGTTTATAACTGCTTTGGCTTACGAAATTGATGATTATTATTGGTATAATGATTAAATAATAAAAGACTTTTTATAGAATTAGATCATGATGTTTACCCATTTATGTTAGATTCATTATCTTTTACTATACAAAGAGGTTATTCGATATTTTATATTGATCATTTAATTGTTATGTGCCATGAATCGGCTTCTTTAGTTTACAATCATAAAAGACATTGAAATTCGAAATGTTTGCCCTGGTTACAAATGACAATAGAGAGTTTTTGCATAACGTTTTTTTTATCGTCCGATATTTTCTCCCTAGCGCGCATTCTCATAAGAAACATTGTAACTATTGCGCATGCGTATTTGTACTATTGCACTACTGAGCTATTCCTATGAGCATGCGCGCTAGGAAGAAAAATATAAAAAACGTTATGCAAAAACTCTGAGCTATTACCGTATGACGTCCGTTAGCTTTTTCTCCTAGCGCGCATGCTCATAGGAAAAACTGCGCACGCGCGCTAGGGGGAGAAAAGCTAACGGACGTCCGATGGATAAAAACGTTATGCAAAAACTCTCTAATAACTTCTTTGTCAACTATCCTCAGAAATAAAAAGTCTGAAGAATATGTGAAAGATCAAAATGCGGTTTAAGTACTTCATTACTGTTATAAGTGATTCACCTTAGTCGCATGGACAATATTTATATGGTAGTAAATTCAACACGAATTTGCGTACTGTGACTTATTTTTTATGAGATTTTACCAAAGACTTTACTTTTATGGTTCCTTTGCTTACAACATTGAATTAATCGCAGGGATGTTACCATATGGATGTCAGTGGATGCAACGTTTAGGGTGTGCCATGCTATGTTACCAAAGAGAATTATATAAACCAGTTATAAAAAAGTGCATAACATTAATTCCCCTATTGTATTGTGTTACAGAGAATTTATTGGAAATTTATAATCAAAATAACATTTTGAAACACACACTGTATGATTGTTGTGTCATGTAAAACAATAACTTGCACCAAAAAAATTAAACATTTTATCGAAATTTTAATCAAATTAAATTTATTAAAAATAAACTAATTTACTATATTAAGTTTTAATTTTCTTTTGCAGAAAACATCTAAAATTTATCTATTACAAAAATTAACGATTGAATTGAATCTTCTTATATATAAATTAAAAATTTTTTTTTTTCATTATGTATGCAAATTCACAGTTTTCAACCTGGTTATGACCTACTAAAGACTGTAGACTACTTTAAAACGAAGATTGCCAACTTCTCTCAAGATTTCCGTATTTATCTTCTTATTAATTAAAAATGCATTAATTTCTTTGCCACCAGATGACGCTAGTTAGGTTTTTTTTTGACAAAAAAAAAAAAAAAAAAAAGGCAGAACATTTACACCATTAGTTTCCATTCTATTTTTCACTGTATTATTCGTTAAAAACACGCAGACATCTAAAAGGCGAAGAAAATTATTTCTTTGTGTAAAACCTATTATTTTTTTCTTTATAAAACAATTACTGTTACTAAACCAATGATTTATTACCAAAACTAAAAATGGTTTTGTTACCTGTAACCCGGCATAGCCTGCATTACATAAAAAAATTTCAAAATGATAAAAATATATCATATAAATAATAACTTCCTTTAAAAATTAAAGGCAATCGATGCTATAATACTTCAGAATGTGCTATTAGTTTCTGCATTAAATTTCTGTGCATACGTGTAGAAGACTTCGATGAGAATTTGAGTACTACACTTATCTCCAGGCTACATAATAATTGTAATGCTGATTAACTCAATGAGGCTCAAAAATCTGACTCAATTAAATATTCTGCTACTTGAAGTCGTAATCCAAACTCAATGAATAGCTGATAGGATGCATAATTAATTTTTATTAATTTAAGCATCATTAAATCTAATGTTGTACTTATGAATATGCTTTAAAGTGTTTTAAGAAGCATCATATTATGGTACTCAAATTTATATTTATAAAAACACTTATTTGTGTTAATTTCAGGGCATTATTTTATTTGTGGCTTGACAGCAGTAATGCGAACATAATACAGAGTGATGCTGGTTCAAATCCATTGTCATCATTTTCAGTTGGTTTTTATTAAAGTTGGACGACTCAATTAACAAGTAGAATAATGTGCGTTAGTACCTTTCGTTCATGGGGATAATGCTACCACACTACATCACTGTGCCTTTTACAGTTTTTGAAATGATGTAGATGAAGTTACTTCATTGCAATTTTGAACAAAAACTTTAAGGGGTGAAATCTGGTAGAGGTTTGGGACTACCATCTGTCATTCTCAAAATCAACGACAGGACATTTCAGTCTATAGAATTATCGTGTCATCACCAGTATAAACAATAGGTTTCAGTTCCGAATAGCTTGTTTTAGAAACTCAAAGTCTTGTCCATCAGGTCGCAGGGGCGCATCCATAGTTAGACTGCCTGATGAGGAATTTCCCTGATTGTTTTCTTCATTACACAGAAATACTCAGTAGCGCATTGTCTTTCGTCATTATACGGACTTTTTTTCCAATATTTTCATTCATTTTTTTTTTAAGTTTATTTGGCGCCACTACCTAAAAAACTAAAAATTAATTTAATTAATTAATTAATATTTGAAAAAGTCAATGACTCCATAGAATTAAAATGTATTTGAACTCTTATCGAATCATTTGTCGTTGTACTTTACTGGAGAGTGTGAGCTAAAGGAAAAGGAAAAATACGAGTATCCCGTGTTAAAATATGAGCACGTAACCACCATTTTAACAGGTAATTAAAAGGGTTCTAATATTCTTTATAAAGGTAATATTATTTCAATGCTTCATCTGTATTGTCAAGGACTGTAAGGCGTTCTAGTATGTTATTCAGAGTAAATTGCCTATATTCTCACCGTATAGAGAAAATCATCGAAAATTCTAATTTTCAAATCCAATCGATCCAATGTAGCTCCATAGCTGTAGCTGTCATCGAGTCGACAAAATTTGACTACCACTGTACAATAACAATGGTAAGGACCCACTCTGCTTTCCCATAGCAAGCTACAATATAAAGCTAACGTAGGAGAAGTTCAATAGTTAATAAGGACTGGTTTGACCCTGGTTGACTTTTGATTTTGCTTTTATCGCCGACTTCGGAACCGATAATGGAAGTGGGAGAACGAGAAAAGTGAGTGTGCAGAGTCCAGTGAAGGTTCCAGGCAGTACAGAGGTACAAAGACCCTTAAACGAACAAGCTTTTAAGATGATTTTACAAATACATGTTATATAATTTTGTTAACAAGTTATGAGTTCTGTGTTGCAGTTGTGAAGTGCCGTCTTAGCAAATTTTAATAAATAAGACAGTTAAACGTCTCTTATATTATTTAAAGAAATTATTCAGTTCTACCCTGAAAGAACACTGAATCAAGACCACACGCATATTCCGGCCCTAACTTCTATTAGATTTATTCTGAAAATATGTAAACGTAAATGAATAATATTATTAATGATTATTTTAAAACAATATTAACAATAAAACATTTTTTTTAGAAAAGATTATTTTTCAAAATTATTTATCCAATATTATGAATCTCGAATCGAAATTGAAATCAAATTTAAAATTTTTAATAAACTAAAAATTTAAAAAAAAAAAATATTGTTTAAGAAAAAGAATACATCAAATAATAAATTTCAAAACACTATCCATTTAAACATTTATAGTAGTTTTGAAAATCAATGTTGAAAAGAATGTTGTTTATTACAATGGAATTAAAATCTTATGTTATTACATCCTCACATCCTCATCAATACAAGATGACAGTGTATGCCATCTTATATTGATAAAAACAAGCTTAGGCTTCGATACAAAACTCTGCATCGCTTTTATCACAAGTCTACCTGCTTTTCAAAAGCAATTTTACAATCTGTTCAATCTGATAGGTCGTAGTAGGAAAGAACAACGAGTATTGCTATCAAAATTCACATCAAAATTTCATTCAAATAAATAAATTATTAGTCATGACTTTGAATATACAGTTTCAATAGCAATCAAACTAACATACTACTGTGTCCAAAAGTAAGACCAATTTTCAATGTAAAATTCCCGGAGCTGATGGAATACTATTTTTTTTTTTTTTTTAGGTTGCTGGCAGTGTCCTTGACATCTGTGTGAAATTTCACGTCAAAATATTCATTAGTGTGGGAGTTACGCTTGGCTTTTGTGAGACGCTAAGACTGTTTCCGGCGATTTTTGAAATGTCTGAATTAATTGAGCAAAGAACTTGCATTCAATTTTGTTTGCGGAAACGTATAGAATGTTGCAGAAAGCATTCGGTGAGCATTCCTATATCGGAAAGAAATGTGTAGAAGTGGTATACACAGTTCAAAGAAGGCAGAGAATGCGTTGAAAACGAAAAACCCTCTGGGACCATTTCCTCCACCGACGAAAGTTCACGTCCAAAAATTAAAGATTTGGTGCTTGCAAATCGTCGATTTACAATTAGAGGCCTTATTGATGATGTCAGAATTTCAAAAGGATTGATAAATTCCATTTTGGGCCTCAAACGTGTCAAATCTCGATTGGTGCCGAAAACACTGAATACGCCAGCTCACACTGCATTGATTCTTCGTGACTGTTTCGCCAAAATAAAGCCCATATAAGACCACTCCGGGGACATCATTTTGAGTCGACTGGAGCGATTCAACGTGAATCGGCGCGCTTTGAAGGCAATCCCCTGCCGATGACTTTTAGCATGCATTTATGATTGGAAAAAAGGTGGCATAAGTGAATTTTGTCCGGAGGGGATTACTTTGAAAGCTATAAAATAAACTTGGTAGAATAAATGAAGAGTCTTCGAGAGAAAAAAAAAATAATTGGTCTTACTTTTTGGGCACAGTAGTATCACCAAGTCTACCAGTTTTACAAAAGCAATTTCACAATCTGTTACAATTTGTTAGATCGTAGTAGGAACGAACAACGGGTATTGCTATCAAAATTCACGTAAAAATTTTAATCAAATAAATAAATTATTAATCATGACTTTGAATATTATCAATGACAATAACTGACATAAAGGTGACATAAACTCATTAACATAAACTCACTTAGAAAATGCATGCCACAACTCTAAAGAAAAAGGTTTTCAAGGGGGAGTTACACGACATTATTATCTTGAACAAGCAACTGCCCGACTCTGGAAATACCTAATTCGAAATGACGAAACCAGCTGTTTTCCCAAGACATATCGGTTGTGATGCAAGCCAATCATTTTTTATCCAACAAATAAATCATACCATACAGGCATGGAAAATCTACCCTAAAGGTGTGTTGGAAACGGATAAACTCAATACTCCGGAACGCTGGGTGTGCCAAGGGACCCGTGAAGAATGGTTCTGTAAGGCAGTTTTCTTTACCCTTTTTTCCCATTGATTGAAACGAACGATGACGCTAAATGTGAGATATGATATACGATTTGTAAGAGAACATATAAGAAACGTGTATATTTTAGATGTTATAGAGTATTATGTAAGAAGATATATAAAAATAATGAAAAATTTAAAATAAGGATCATGAAATATTTCAAATAATGATAATAAAATATTTGAAATAATAACAATGTAAAATATCATAAATAGTTAAGGTAATTTTACTTTTACAAAATAATTTACGTGAGTGTATACATTAAAGGTAAACTAATTTTGAAACAATTTGTAATCGTCTCTCATACGCATGTCAAATTTTAAATTGCACAATCGTTAATATTTTTTATGTGAATACCATTTTTAAGCTATGTACTTCGTTTATTATCTCTCCTCAGATGTATGTAATATCTTCCTGACTCTTATATTCCCCTTGTGGGCCTGAATGGGCGAGCGGCCAGCACTCTGGCGCTCAGTACCACAGGTTTCGGGTTCGAGTCCCGGCGATGCCATGGATGTTTGTAGTGGTTCGGAATCCACTTTAAACCGTAGGTCCCGGTCTAATAGGATCGTAGAGCGTTGCGGAGGCATTGTTACTCCGAGTCCGTGGCTTATCTTCAAGTTACACGCGCCCCCTGGGTAATGCAAAGTGAGTAACGTCTGTGCAGCGCTTGCCTTAAGGCATCCAAGACCAAGCTGTCTAAGTGTTTGCCAGCTGCATTAGAAAAAAAAAAATATTCCCCTTGTTAATAATTTTGCAGCATCTGCTTCTACTGTCCAATTGTTTATTAGCTGTTACTCGTCTTTAATAATTCTTTTAATACAATTTAATTGCTTTGAAGAATATTCCTCCCATTCTCTGCTTGTTATATTCTTCAATGTTAAGTTTATTGCATTGCATTGCTTTTAAATTTTTCCGATAATTTACCTAATGTATATTTTATATGTTCTTGCATTTCATACTTTTTACCTTTTTTTTTTTTTTTTAAATTTAATTTTTGATATTTTTTACTGTTTTTATATAAATTTTCCTCACTACTCCACCAAAAATAAATTTTGCGAAATATTGCCCGTCTCCATCGTGTGTCCATTCAATTTTACCCACATTATTCACAAACTGTATAGGAGCATCTCAGCTTTAGGCACGGTGATGCGGTGTGGTGTAGTAGTAGTAGTAATGATCAAGCAAAATTTCATTTAATAATCATGAAAATTTTCAGATAATGTGCACAAAAAATTTCAATTAAATATCGCAAAAAATTTTAAATAATGTTTGATTAATTTAAATTTTAAATAATGTTAAACAAAAAAATTTTAAGTAAGAATAACGCAAAATTTAAAAAGAAAATCACGAAAAATTTAAAAATCGTTATGTATAAAAAATATTAACATGCTGATCTTAATAATTTCAAATCCAGATTGTTGAATGTATTTTGTTATTTAGTAAAACGAGAAACAGCAATACATTAAACCAAGTTGTATAAATTAAGTATATGCGTAATATACTCAGTTCTTTGTTAAAATGTTTATTCATTTCATTCTCATAAAAAAAAATGTTGCTTGGATTGAATATTAAAAAAAAAAAAACTTTGTTTCAAAATAATAATATAAATAAATAAATAAATGAAATAAAACAGCTAGTAACAGTTGGGCTGACATGTTCATAGGCTGACACATAGATGGCGCTACTAGTATTAAATCCATATGCTTTTTAATTAGCTCTAACCTTCAAAAGACACGTACTTAAATTTGACAGCTATTGAACTATTAGTATGTAAGTTAGAGCATTTATAGTGAAGCAATTTTTGTTAGTTTGAAAAATGGATAAAAAGGAATTTCGTGTGTTAATTAAAGGATTGCTTTTTGGCGAAAAAAAATACTATTGAAGCCAAGGCTTGACTTCATAAACATTATTCGGACTTTGCACAAGGAAAATCAACCGCAGAGAAGTGGTTTGCTACATTTAAAAGAGGCGAAATGAGCACCGAGGTCGAGGCCCACAGTGGACGACCCAAAGAGGTTGTCACCGACGAAAACATCAAAAAAGTCCACAAAATAATTTCTGATAACCGTAAAGTGAAGTTGATTGAGATAGCTGAGACCCTAAAGATATAAAAAGGAACGTATTGGACATATCGTGAATGAATATTTGGTTATGCGAAAGCTCTGTTCAAAGTGGGTGCCACGCAGAACTCACAATCGACCCAAAACAACAACGAATTGATGATTCTAAGCAGTGTTTGGAGCTGTTCAATCTTAATAAACCCGAATTTTTGCATCGATATGTGACAATGGATGAAACATGGCTCCATCATTTCACACCGGAGTCCAATCGACAGTCAGCCGAGTCGACTGCACGTGATGAACACTAAAAATGCTATAACTTCACTAAAAAAAGCTATAACTCACCTACTAATAGTGCAATTGCTGTCAAATTTATACACGTGTCTTTTGAGGGTTAAGGCTAACTAAAAATCATATGCATTTAATATTAGTAGCGCCATCTATGTGTCAGCCTAGGAACTTTTCAGTCCACCTATTATGCAATGAAATAGATCTCTTTTAAACCTAAAATATTCTGCTTGAGGTATTTACATTTTCTTTCAAGTATGAATGGTGAAGTAACCCACCCTATAACCAAAAATTACGACGTATGAGGTAACCGTACTATCGATGACGTATGGATCAGTTATCAGCTCTTATGTGCAATCATGAGTAAGACGTAATCTGCATTGAGTAAGGAATTATCTGCCGTTCTGGTGTTATAAAAACGGCATAACATCAAATTTTAATGTTATAGAGCAGGGGTCTCCAAACTTTCCAGACTTAGGGCCACACTGTTTACTCCAGTATGGGCCAAGGGCCAAACCGTTTTAATTTTTCTGCCATTATCTATAATTTCTAGACTAGTCGCCGAGTACGCGCTCTGAGCGAGCCTTCGCTTGCTAAATTCACTGGTTCAATTACTACGATCTCTTTTAATAATAGGTACAATTAAAATTGATCCACAACTTCAAACTATTGTCAGTGAATAATCACAATTACATAAATCTCATTAGTATTTTTTTTACAAGTGGATACCCCGTGGTTTCATTGGTGTTAATTTAGCTTTTCCGTTCGTGAGGGATTTTCTGGATAAAAATGATATGTTTGACTCAGGATATATACATTCCAAACATCGACATACATACATACATATGCGATACTCTTTATCCCAACATAACTATCGAGGGTAACCGCGGGATGTTCACTAGTTTATAAAGTTAGTGGGATACATTTCAATTATTTGTTAGTTGTTATGCTTAAGTTAAATTTTCTGGGTATTATACTTGTCATTAAACTTTACCTAGCAAGTAAATAAACCGAGTTATTATCATTCTGCGTTTTTTTATCCAATTTATTACAGCAACAATAAGCTATTCGCTTTCGCGGTCTGGATTGATGACACTGGCGGACAAGATATGGCCCGCGGGCCGTAGTTTGAGACCCCTGTTATAGAGCAACAGATTCTGTGGGCAGAACGACAAATTCTAATGTTATAAAAGAGCAGATTCTGAAAGCAGAACAATTTCTAGTGTTACAGAAAAGCAGATTCTGACGGCAGAATGACAAATTCTAGTGTTATAGAACAGCAGATTATGAAGGCAGAACGATAGATTTTAGTGTGATAGAAATGCAGATCAAATTGCTCGATATTTGAAACAACAACAACGTAACTTAACGTATTTGTATTCAATATTCATTTTAATTCTACCGTTATTTAAAAAAAAAAATGATGTGAATTAACTTATACTTATTTTTTATATTCTAAAATAATCAAACAAAATAATAAGTATTCTTCCAAAAGCAATATCGTTAATTTAATTTTAATTATAATTATTTAAAAAAAAAATGCTTTCATTTATTTTATATGTAAGCAATTTAAACATGAAAATGCCAAAGAAAAATAAAAAGTACTTTAAAAACATAAAAGTTAATAAGTAATCAATACACATTACACAAATTTGAAATGACCATTTTGAATTTATATACAAAAATAAACAACTCAGATTGAAATTTCAAAAAAATTAATATTAAAAAATGCAACTATTTACAAAAGTAAACTTAATCTCTCTAAAAAAAGGAAAGATTTTCTTTTTTTCAGTTTATTTATTTTATACCCATTCAAAGAGAAATCACGTATTTTATACAAGATGAATATTTTAATACATGAATATATATATATATATTCGTGACTGAGTGGTAAATAAAATAATAATTATGGAAGGCTCTTAGAAAATACACTTTTTGTCGTGTAAAAGGAGTCATTTCACTTGAGACATAAAAGTTATTTTTATGCACGCCATTTAAACGGAACATATAATCTTCCGAATAATAATTAATTCAATCTTGTTTACTAAAACTATATATATTTTCTAATATGTACCTAATATGCATTAAGTAGATACTCATGAAGGAAGTATGGAATTATCTGTCATTATGGTATTATAAAAAGACAGAATGTCAAATTCCACTGTTATAAAACAACAGACTCTGACTGCAGAACGACAGTTTCTAGTGTTTAGGGCAGCAAATTCTGACATGGAGTGACAAATTCTAGTGTTATAGTAAGCAGATTCTGACGACAGAATGACAAATTCTAGTGTTACAATACAGCAAATTCTGACGACAGAATGACAAATTCAGTGTTACAGAACAGCGAAATTCCTGACGACAGAATGACAAATTTTAGTGTTATAGAACCGCAAATTCTGACGACAGAATGACAAATTCTAGTGTTATAGAACAGCAAATTCTGACGGCAGAATGACAAATTTAGTGTTACAGAACAGCAGATTCTGACAACAGAATGACAAAAAGTCTAGTGTTACAGAACAGCAGATTCTGACAGAATTACAAATTCTAGTGTTACAAGAACAGCAAATTCTGACGGCAGAATGACAAATTTAAGTGTTACAGAACAGCAGATTCTGACGACAGAATTACAAAGTCTAGTGTTACAGAACAGCAGATTCTGACGACAGAAACAAATTCTAGTGTTACAGAACAGCAAATTCTGACGGCAGAATGACAAATTTAAGTGTTACAGAACAGCAGATTCTGACGACAGAATGACAAATTCTAGTGTTACAAGAACAGCAAATTCTGACGACAGAATGACAAATTCTAGTGTTACAGAACAGCAAATTCTGACGGCAGAATGACAAATTTTAGTGTTATAGAACAGCAAATTCTGACGACAGAAACAAATTCTAGTGTTACAGAACAGCAAATTCTGACGGCAGAATGACAAATTTTAGTGTTACAGAACAGCAAATTCTGACGGCAGAATGACAAATTTTAGTGTTATAGAACAGCAAATTCTGACGGCAGAATGACAAATTCTAGTGTTACAGAAAGCAAATTCTGACGGCAGAATGACAAATTCTAAACAAATTCTGACGGCAGAATGACAAAAGTGTTACAAGAACAGCAAATTCTGACGGCAGAATGACAGTTTACAAGAACAGCAAATTCTGACGGCAGGAGAATGACAAATTCTAGTGTTACAGAACAGCAAATTCTGACGGCAGAATGACAAATTCTATGTTACAGAACAGCAAATTTGGACGACAGAATGACAAATTCTAGTGTTACAGAACAGCAAATTCTGACGGCAGAATGACAAATTCTAGTGTTAAGAACAGCAAATTCTGACGGCAGAATGACAAATTCTAGTGTTACAGAACAGCAAATTCTGACGGCAGAATGACAAATTCTAGTGTTACAGAACAGCAAATTCTGACGAAGAATGACAAATTCTAGTGTTAAGAACAGCAAATTCTGACGGCAGAATGACAAATTTTAGTGTTATAAGAACAGCAAATTCTGACGACAGAATGACAAATTCTAGTGTTACAGAACAGCAAATTTTGACGGCAGAATGACAAATTTAGTGTTATAGAACAGCAAATTCTGACGGCAGAATGACAAAAGTGTTATAGAACAGCAAATTCTGACGGCAGAATGACAAATTTTAGTGTTATAGAACAGCAGATTCTGACGACAGAATGACAAATTCAGTGTTACAGAACAGCAGATTCTGACGACAGAATGACAAATTTTAGTGTCATAGAACAGCAGATCAAATTCTAAGGCATTTGAAAACAACATCAACATTATTTAATGTATTTCAATTCTATATTTTATTTCTACTTTATATTTAAAAAAAAATTATGTGAATTAATTTACGTTTATATTTTATATTCTAAAGACTCAAACAAAAATAATAAACATTCTATCAAAAACAATACCGTCAGTTTAATTTTCGTTATATTTGTTTAAAATAAATTTTTTTATATAAGCAATTTAAATATGAAACAGATAAAAATCAACAAATGAAGCATTTTTAAAAACATAAAATTACTATGTAATCAATTACGCATTACACATATTTTAAATGACAACTCATTTTAATTTATACACAAAAATAAACAACTCAGCTTTCAATTTTAAAAAAAATTAAAATGAACGAAAACAACTATTTACTAGACTAAACTTTTTAATGTATCTAAAAAAAAGTAACATTTTTTTCTTTGAGTTTTATTTATTTTATACCACTCATATATATATATATGTATATTCGTGACTGAGTGGTAACTAAAATAATAATTATGGAGGACTCTCAGGAAATGCATTTTTTGTCGTGTAAAAAGAAGTCATTTCACTTCAAAATGCGAAAAGTTATTTTTCTGCATGCAATTTAAACGGAACAGATAATCTTCCGAATAATAATTAATTCAGTCTCGTTTTATAAAAAAAAAAAGATTTTCGAATTTGCATAATTATGGCTTTCGGCACATTTAACTTTTTTAAAATCATCTAGGAAGTTAATTGCCCTTTTCTTAAAACGTGCGTGTGAAGTGCCTATTAATTAAAAAAAAAACAAAAATTAAAGTTCTAATTTTTTAGTTCTATTATTTAATCTGGCATTTTAAACATTTTTTGAATATTTGTAATACAAGAGTATATATTTAAAAATTGCACTTGTAATAATAAAATTTGCTATTCAGTATAAAAAGGGTAAATAGAATAATAATTTTTAATATAGATTTGCTAGTAATTGAATTTGTTATTTAATCCTGCTTTTTTTTAAATATGATTAAACAACAAATTTATATGAGCGTAATTAAATAATCCATTGTGAAGAAAATCGATAATTTTATAATTAATAAATTAAAAAAAAATTTCCTATGTTAAAAAATACACCAGTGGATTTGGCTTATGTTTACAAATAACTTTCACAATAATCATTCTTACATGCATTGATTTCAAACTTATACAATGTATACCTCAAAATACAAAACATTTTAAAAATTTATTTAAAATCTTATTTTTCTTTTAATCCAGTAAAAAAAAAAAAATGCTTTTTTTATCAATAAAAACAAGCATTTTATTTGTTACGTCTATTTGTTTAAATTCTAAATTTTAAAAATAATTATATTATGTAAATGGATATTATAAAAATTTTCAAATGCTTCTTAAGTAATACTACATTATATAATAATTTTGCATATGATTTACGGAGGAAATTTATCAAAGTTTTAAATTTTGTATGTTAAAAAAAAGTTATAAAATAAAAACGAAATTTTTTTTTAATTTTTTTTTCAAAGCTGCATAAGAATAAGTGTTTTTTAAAATATACTAATTTTTTTAAGTTCTAATTATAATTATTAAATTTGGCTGATGAAACCATTTAACAATTTACTTCATGTATATATTTATATTTAAAATATCTCCAGGACTGCATTAATTATTTACAAAGCAATCACAATTTAACATAATAATTTTTTCCACTTGTCAGTACTTCAAAACTAACGTACACAGATTGATTTTTCTTTTATATCAATCATATCGCAATATATGTTATTAAAATAATAAACCAACGTTACTTGTGTAATCTACCAGTTCTACTTGTATATTTTTTTTTTGATAAATACAAATAGAATTGGCAGAAAATTTAACTATTTTTACTATCGTCAAGTTTAAAATTCTTTTTTTAGATAATTCATTCTCTACTAGAACGGCATTTATGATGAAGACTCATCTCGTGAAGATTATCAGATTGCATCTCGTGAAATGGTTCTTAACATTACACCCACAATAAATAAACAAGTAATATAAAAAAAAAAAAGTTTTTTAAGTCAATTCCTACTTTTTCCCACTATATTGCAGAAAGTTATTTAAAAATAATTTTCATTCCATTTGTTTAAGTTTATCTGTATCTATTGGTAGATATATGCAACTTAAATCTAAAAAAAAATTAAATTAATTAAATTTATTACTGAATTATTATTTGAAAAAACTGTATTAAGTGTCATCCACTACAAGTTAAAAAAACTGTATTTGAACTTGAGTGGATGAAAAAAAAGTATTTTATGAACGATTGAAAATTTGAACAAGATATATTAAGTGTGCTAAAATAGGAATTAAAAACATATCTTGAAATAAAGTTTTTAACAAAAATACAATTAATTTCAAAAGAGAAATGTATTCCATAAACTTATTGATAAATCAGAATGATAAGTAGTTTTTATAACGATAATCAATAGTTATCTGTTATTAATTTTATAACTTTGATTATAATTTATTATGTTTTAATTCCTTAAAAAACAAAGAATTTTTACTTATTGTCTACATTTAATTGCAAAAATGGACTAAGACATATCTTCATATAAAATGGGAACAAAAAAATACATTTTAATTTCAAAAAGTGTTGCATAAAATTCATCATAAATAATTTGATATTTTTTTAACTATGACAAAAAACCACCTGTACTAAATATATGTCTAGTTAATTTTTTATCTATTTTATACGAAGGTCTGCTCTGTAATCCACATTTGTATTTCGAAGTTATCCATAAAATAAAAATATTTTGTTTTTGTATGGAAAAAACATAATAAATTATAATTAAAAGTTATGAAGAAATAATAAATAACTATTGATTATCGTTATAAATATTTTATCATTCAAATGTGTCTAATCCTCAGTGTCAAAATAATTAAACAAAACCTCAGTGAATAAAATTAAATTAAGCAAATCGTTAAAAAAAAAACATTTTAAACGATAAACATAAATATTTAAAAATCTAAATTTAACTCAAAACATTATAAACTTTATAGAAAATTATTGTTAAATTTAATTATGAATTACGCGGTACAGAAATTTTTACTGTATTAAACTTGGCATTAAAAATAGAAGAACCTAAAAGCTTAATTTTTCAAATTATTTGATAGGCTATTTTATTTCAAGAATAAAACTTCCAAATGCGACCTTATTATCAAAAGAATTGTTTTTCCATTTCAGCGTGGATTTTTTGAAGGTAAAAGTAAATGAAAAAATAATGATATTCATTGCATAAACTTTCTTTAGCAGAAAATTTTAATGGATAATAATAATACTAAGTCTTAATTTTTTTATATGAAAATATTGAGACTCTTCGGCTAAAATAAATCGAAAGCGCATACATAAAGAATGAAATGATAAACTTTTCAAGATGGAATTTAGTAGAGATGCATGTTCAATTTAGTTTTCCAGCTCAAATTCTTTTTGTTTGTTTCGGAAAATAAATACCTTTTCGAATTCTTTATTCAAAGTTTTAGAATTTAAGAAAATGAAAAAAAAAAAAAAAAACGTAAGCAAAATTAATGAGAAATGCATTTGAACAATTTAAAAAGTTTAAAAAAAATGGCGCCGTCATATTAGTAAACCTTTTTGAAATAATTCACTTAAGTTTGGATAGATGAATCAAAAAAAGTTTTAAGATTTTCTAGCAACATTTCATTTTGTTTTCCCCACTCTTTTAATGTGTTGAAATATTAGCTGAATTTCATTCAAAACTTTGACAGCTGCATTAATTAAAACACCGAAATGGATTTTCTAGATTTTTTTTTTTTTTTTTTTGTAAGCAAACTTCTTTTTATCTAAATGAAGGTCTTAGGCTTATTAAAAATAGCCATTTTTCTGAATATACTTGGAACAGAATACCGCATTTTTAAATTTATGTGTTGTCAAAAAAATGCAATAATGCTATTAATTTGATTTATGTTTTAATCAATTTTTCATTTAATTTCGATTTAGTTTAATGAGATTTGAAGACGCTGATAATTATTCACCTTTTTTTTGTTGGAAAAGTATGTTTTCAATTCATTTAAAAATCAGCTGGAGATGTAAGCAAGTTTTCGTAATCAAATTTCTGAATGATTTTTTAACTTACAAAATGAAATACAGAAAAACTTTTCAAAATCCTAACGGGAATAATTATTTTATGCAGCTTCGCATGTTAAAAATTGAATAAATTCCTTTTTGTATTATTTAAACATCGATAACAATTAGCTACACATATTTAATACAGTTTTTCTTGGTATAGTTAAAAAATATCAGATTATTTATGATGAAGTTTTCTGCAAACTTCTTTGAACAAAAAATTTTATTTTTTGTTCCGATTTTATATGATGGTATGTCTGTAATCCATTTTCGCATTTAAATGCAATCAATAAAATAAGAAATTTCTTTTTTTAAGAAAATAAAACATAATAAATGATGATTAAAAATTAAAAAGATCAATAATAAGTAACTATTGATTATCGTTAAAAATTTTTATCGTTCCGTTGTGTCTGATACTCAGTGTCCTGAAGTGAAGGACGGACATCCCACGAGTAGTCTGCTCATGATTGGAAGGAAAAAGTGGAAAGAGTCAATAAAATTAAATTAAACAATTATTATTCAATTCCTTCTATTTTTCACACTCTCCCTATATATATCTTGTTCAAATTTTCAGTCATTTATAAAATATCCGGTATTCATCCACTCAAGTTCAAATACATTTTTGAACTTGTAGTGGATGATACTTGATGTTAATTCAGTTTTTCAAATATTAATTCAGTAATTAAATTTAATTCATTAATTTTAGTTTTTTTAGAATTAAGTTGCATATATCTACCGATAAGGTAGATATATGCAACACCGATCGGTAGATAGACCGATAGGTAAAAAAAAATGAATGAAAATTACTTATAAAGGACTTTCTGCAGTACAGTCAAAAAAAAAAAGTTGGAATTGACTTTAATTTTTTTTATATTACTTGTTTTTTAAAAATATTTTGAAACTATGAACATAAATATTTGAAAACAAATAGTTCACAATAAACATTATCAACTTTATAGAAAAATAATATTAAATATCGTTAAAAGTTAAATATTAATATGATTTATATTGGTCAAAAACTTCTACCATATTACATTTGGCGTTAAAGGAGCAATAACCCTAGAAGGTAGTATCCTTAAAATAATTTTATATGTTATTTTGTTTCAAGAATGAAACCTACAAAATGTGATCTTATTATCAAAATAATTATTTTTCTATTTCAGTATGAAATTTTTGAAAGTAAAAGTAAATGAAAAAAATAATGATATTCATTACATAAACTATCCTTAGTATTTTCTTTCCCTCTAAAATTTTTGTCTAGTCTAATTTTTTTTTATACGAAAATATTGAGATGACTGGGTTGAAATAAATCGGCTGGAAAAGTTGTCAAAAAATATCTGCGTTAAATATATGTCTAGATAATTGTTATCGATGTTTAAATAATACAAAAAGAATTATTTCCATTTTTAACATGCGATATAACATAAAATAATTATTCCTGTAAAGATTTTTAAAAAAAGTTTTTCTATTTTTTTTTTTTAGGTTAAAGAAATAAATCAAAAATTTGATTATTAAAACTTGCTTACATCTCCAACTGATTTTTAAATGAATGAAAACATACTTTTCCAACAAAAAAAAAAGGTGAATAATTATCAATGTCTTCCAGTCTCATTAAACTAAATTTAAATGTAATGAAAAATTGATTAAAAACATAAATCAAATTAATAGCATTAATGCATTTTTTCTATTTGGCAACAAATAAATTTAAAAGTGTTGTGTTCCTTTTCTAAGCACATTCTGAAAAATGGCAATTTTTAACAAGCCCAAGACTTTCATTTAGATAAAAAGAAGTTTGCTTACAAAAAAAAAAATTGCTAGAAAATCCATTTCGGTGTTTTAATTAATGCAGCTGTCAAAGTTTTGAATGAAATTCAGCTATTATTTCAACGCATTAAAAGAGGGTGGGGAAAACAAAATGAAATGGTGCAAGTGTAAATCTAAAACTTTTTGATTCATCTATCCAAACTTAAGTGAATTATTTCTAGAAGGTTTGCTAATATAACGGCACCATTTTTTTTTTAATAAACTTTTTAAATTGTTCTAAAAGTTTTTTTTTCTTCATTTTCTTATATTCTAAAACTTTGAATAAAGAATTCGGAAAGTTATTTATTTTCCAAAACAAACAAAAAGAATTTGAGCTGGAAAGCTAAATTGAACATGCATCCCGTTAAATTCCATTTTGGAAAGTATATCATTCCACTCTTTATGTGTGAACTTTCGACTTATTTCAACCCAACAGTCTCAATATTTTCGTATGAAAAAGAATTAAGTCTTTGTATTTTCTTTTTCCCTTTAAAGTTTTTGTCTAAAGAGAGTTTATGCAATGAATATCATTATTTTTTCAGAAACTCCACAGGAAGTAGAAGAACAATTCGTTTCATAATAAGGTCGCATATGATAGTTTTTATTTTTTATAGAAAATAGCATATTAAATAACTTGATGACATTAGCTTCTACGTTTTTCTCTTTTTAATGTCAAGTTTTAATACAGTAGAAATTTCAGCACAGTGTGATTCGTATCCATATTTAACTTTTCACGATATTTAATATTACTTATCTATAATGTTTATTTTTAACTTTATGTTTTCACATATTAATGTTCATAGATTCAAAATAGTTTTAAAAATAATAATAATTGTTTAATTAATTAAAATTTCATTTTCCAGAAAAAAAGCTGCCTATTTTCCCACCATCTATGAATAGATTACTCATGGCATGACGGTCCCGCACTGCAAGACACTGATGATTAGACACAAAAGAATGATAAAATATTTAAAACGATAATCAATAGTTATTTATCATTTATCTTAATAACCTTTAATTATAATTTATTATGCTTTTATTTCTTAAAAACAAAATATTTTTATTTTATTGATTACATTTAAATGTAAAGATGAATAACAGACATACCTTCATATAAAATAGCAACAAAAAATACATTTTTATGTTTCAAAGGAGTTGCATAAAACTTCAATATAAATAATCTGATAGTTTTTTTTAACTATGACAAAAAAATGCATTAAATATATGTCTAGCTAATTGTTATCGATGTTTAAATAATCCAAAAAGAATTATTTCCATTTTTAGCATGCGATACCGCATAAAATAATTATTCTTGTAAAAATTTTGAAAAGTTTTTCTCTTATTTATTTTTAAGTTAAAGAAATCTATCAAAAATGTGATTATTAAATTTTGCTTACATCTCCAACTGATTTTTAAATGAATGAAAGCATACTTTTTCAACAAAAAAATTTTGAATAATTATCAGTGTCTTCAAGTCTCATTAAAATAAACCGAAATATAATGAAATATTGATTAAAACATAAATCAAATTAATAGCGGTAATGCATTTTTTTTTTTTTTTTTGCAAAAGCATAATTTTAAAAATGCCGTATTCTCTTATTTAGAAAAATGGCTATTTTTAACAAGCCTAAGACCTTCATTTAGATAAAAAGAAGTTTGCTTACAAAAGAAATTGCCAGAAAATCCATTTCGGTGTTTTAATTAATGCAGCTGTCAAAGTTTTGAATGAAATTCAGCTATTGTATCAACGCATTAAAAGTGGGTAGGGGAACAAAATTAAGTGATGCATGTGTAAATCTTAAAACTTTTTTGGGATTCATCCACCCAAACTTAAGTGAATTATTTCAGAAAGGTGTACTAATATGACGGCACCATTTCTTTTTAAACTTTTGAACTTGTTCTAAATGCATTTCTCATTAATTTTGTAACGTTTTTTTTTCTTTCTTTTTTTCTTATATTCTTAAACTTTGAATAAAGAATTCGGAATGTTATTTATTTTTCGAAACAAACAAAAGAATTTGTGCCAGAAAAATAAATTGAACATGCATCCCGCTAAATTCCATTTTGAAAAGTTTATCATTTCACCCTTTATGTGTGAGCTTTCGATTTATTTCAAGGGAACCATCTCAATATTTTCCTATGAAAAAAAATTAAGACTTAGTGTTCTCTTTCCTTTTAAAACTTTTGTTTAAAGGAAAGTTTATGCAATGAATATCGTTATTTTTCATTTACTTTTACCTTCAGAAAATCCACATTGAAATGGAAAAAACAACTCTTCTGATAATAAGGTCGCCTTTGGCAGGTTTTATTCTTGAAAGAAAATAGCACATCAAACAATTTGAAGAAATTAACTTTTAGGTCCTTCTAATTTTAACGCCAAATTTAATACAGTGGAAATATTTGCTCAGTGTAATTCATATTCATATTTAACTTTTAACGATATTTGATATTACTTTACGATATTTATATTCCCTTTCTGTAAAGTTAATAGCGTTTATCGTTAACTTTATGTTTACAAGTATTTATGTTTATAGTTTCACAATATTTTTAAAAATAATAATAATTTCTTAATTTAATTTTATTGGCCTCTTACACAACAACAGAAGCTGCCCCTTTACCTTCCATCCATAAGCAGAATACTCATGGGATGTCTGTACACTACTGCGGCACACTAATGATTAGACACAACAGAATGATAAAATATTTCTAACGATAATCAATAATTATTTATTATTGATTTTTATAACTTTTTAATTATAATTTATTATGTTTTAATTCCTTAAGAAACAAAATATTTTTATTTTTTTGATTACATTTAAATGAAATTGCGAATTACAGACATAACTTCGTATAAAATCTTAAAAAAATACATGTTTATGTTAAAATTAGTTGCATGAAACTTCATCATAAATAATCTGATAGTTTTTTTAATTAAGTCAAAAAAAAACTGTATTAAACATATGTCTAACTAATTGTTATCGATGTTTAATTAATCCGAAAAAATTTCGTTTTTAACATGCGATACTGCATAAAATATTTATTCCTGTAAAAAGTTTGAAAGTTTTTCTCTTGTTTCTTTTTAAGTTAAAGAAATCTATCAAAAATGTGATTATTAAATTTTGTTTACATCTCCAACTGATTTTTAAATGCATGAAAACATACTTTTCCAATAAAAAATTTTGAATAATTATCAGTGTCTTCCAGTCTCGTTAAAATAAATCGAAATTTAATGAAAAATTGATTAAAACGTATATCAAATTTAATAGCATTATTGCATTTTTTTTTTTTTTTTTTTTTGGCAAAGCATAATTTTTAAAAATGCCGTATTCTTTTATTTAGAAAACTGGCTATTTTTAACAAGCCTAAGACCTTCATTTAGATAAAAAGAAGTTTACTTACAAAAAAACTGCGAGAAAATCCATTTCGGTGTTTTAATTAATACAGCTGTCAAAGTTTTGAATGAAATTCAGCTATTATTTTAACGCATTAAAAGAGGGTGGGGAAAAAACAAAATGAAATGTCTCTAGAAAATCTTAAAACTTTTTGATTCATCTATCCAAACTTAAGTAAATTATTTCAGAAAGGTGTACTAATATGACGGCGCCATTTCTTTTTTAAACTTTTGAATTTGTTCTAAATGCATTTCTCATTAATTTTCTTAAGTTTTTTCTTTCTTTTCTTATATTCTTAAACTTTGAATAAAGAATTCGGAAAGTTATTTATTTTCCAAAACAAACAAAGGAATTTGAGCTGGAAAGCTAAATTGAACATGTATCCAGCTAAATTCCATTTTTGAAAAGTTTATCATTTCGCTCTTTATGTGTGTGCTTTCGATTTATTTCAACCGAACCATCACAATACTTTCGTAAAAAAAAAATTTAGACTGAGTATTTTCTTTCCATTTAAAATTTTTGTTTAAAGGAGAGTTTATGCAATGAATATCATTATTTTTTCATTTACTTTTTTACCTTCAGATGCTCCACATTGAAATGGAAAAACAATTCTTTTGATAATAAGGTCGACTTTGGCAGGTTTTATTCTTGAAAAGAAAACAGCATATCAAATAATTTGAGGAAATTATTTTTAAGGTTTTTCTTTTTTAACGTCAAGTTTAATACAGTAGAAATTTCTATACTCTAATTCATATTTGGGGCTTGATGACCGAATAACTGAGCTAGGTGGCACAGGTATCGGGTTTGAATCCGGGGCTTGTGTGACTAATCCTGACACATAATACACAGTTTTGAGAAAGGAGTTCATTCAACTTAGATAAATATCCTGAAATCTTTTTATACAACTGACTGTACGTGCATGTACGTACTGACTATACTGACATGACTGTATGCCATTTTGGTATATCTCTGTTTTCCATTATTGAATGTCGTGTATAAGGTCTCCCTTAGAATACCCTGTATAAAACTGAATCTGCTATAATATAGATATAGACAGAATCAAGAATTGAAATAAAAATATTGTAAAATAAAGTTGGTAAACAATGTAAAACAATGTAAAAATTGATTGTAAAATTTTAATGTTCTGCATGAATGTCCAAAAAGAAATATTTCTTTTTTTTTTTTACGTAATGCAAAACCGATTTGGTATAATTATGCTTTTGAATTTGTTAAGAATGTTTGTTTTTGAATTGTTTTGTTGTTAAGATTCAAACTTATAAAAATATTAATACTCTTCCATTTAACAATCTACCTCCTAAAATATTTGTTATTTCTCATACTGAAATAACTGAGATCTCTTTGCAGGTGCATGCTGTTTCTTTTACTAATATAACTTTCCATTCCGCACCTGAAAATCCCTTTCTCCAGTGGGAGCATCGTAAGCTTCCCATTTTTCTTAATACTTTAATTCCTTGTCAGCAAACATTTCATTCCATTGGGAATTCAACTTTTGACAAAATAATTCGCTGTTTCGACAATTTTCAAACAACGTGATTTGAATAGAATTCAGGAATAATGAGAATTTTTAGAAAATACAAATACCAACATTAAAAAGACGTCAGTTTATTTCAGAATTATCCAGGAATTTTCTAGCAGGTATTCCCAATTGATCTATAACCAACCCTCTTTAAGCCGCCAGCCTGCAAGACACAGCCATCTTCCATCTCAGTTTCGAATCTTCTAAATCATACTCGCAATATGGTAATTCTTTGATCAATCCCCCTGCATCGCTTTTGGCCATTTATTACGAACTTTATGACACAATAT
Organism: Caerostris extrusa; assembly: GCA_021605095.1. Classification (NCBI taxonomy): domain Eukaryota; kingdom Metazoa; phylum Arthropoda; class Arachnida; order Araneae; family Araneidae; genus Caerostris; species Caerostris extrusa. Next base: position 53,703 of record BPLR01007511.1, read on the forward strand.
TAATATTTAGTATAAAAACGTATTAATTTAAACAGCCATTAAGATGCACGCAAATTTTAACTCTTCTTCGTCTACGATTTTTTTTATGGAAGTTTATTATATATACAGGGTGATTATTATTAAAGTCTCACTTTCAAAATGCTGTAAAAAGATCCACCCATCACGATGAGTTCAAATTTGAACCGAAGATACTTGAAGAAGGGGAAACGGTATGGCATCAAAAAAAAAAAAAGTTCCACCGATTTTTCCCATCCAATTTGATAAGTCTTTGCAGTGGTGGATATGCTTTCAACTGACAGTGTTATAACTGTTGAGTGGTTTGAAAGTTTTTTTCGTCAAAAACCGAAACATTCAAGCACATTGAACAGTACAGTTGGTTTAATGTGCATCTCATACCAAAGCCGTCGTAATTTCAATTCAAAATATCACTGGTGGCCGAATTCACTTTCTTTATGCCGCTTACAGCGCCATCTATTAATACACTTTGGAATTTTTATTTTTGAAACCGTACCATTTCCACCTTATGAACGTATCTTTAGTTCAAATTTGAACTCATTGTGATGAGTGTTTCTTTTTTACAGCATCTGGACAGTGGAACTTTAATTATAATCTCCCTACATATATATGACATTACATGACTTGACTTTACTTGACTAGGTGCTTTGAGATGTATGATCGCTGATGCTGTTTTATCTGAATTTATCCAAATGATTTTAAAATACTAAAGATAACAAAAGTTGACAAAGTGAAAATAATTCTTTATAAAGGTACTAATGTAAAACTCGAAATTCTTGATTTCATTGTCTATGGTGGATCACAAATCCAATTTTAAAAAGAGTAGAATCGCTGCACGTACTTTCCGGTAACCGAAAGAAAATAAATAAGATGGATAAATTTGAAAAAGAAAGGATTGGATAAAACTGCAGATCAAATAGACTACAATATTTTGAAGGTTGAACGATGATTAGAAAATACATGGAGTATAACTAGTACTTGAAACAAAAAGTGAATAAAAAGTAATAAATGGGGTTCCCCATAGCTTACAGGGTTACGAGCATTTATTATAATAGTATAGCAATATAATATAATAGGAAACCTCTGGCATATCAAATATCCAAGAGTAAGAAAGAACTTTATATCCAAAAGCACTTTGCAATTTGTTTCTTGGTTCTACATATATTTCCGCATTGTAACAAAATGTATTCAACTGTTTCCGCAGTTTTGCAGATAGGGCATAATGGATATGAAGTCAGGCCACATCTATGAAGGTAAGAATTAGGATATGTCTTTGTGCGAAACCTGGATAGAACAGTGTGTTCTTTTCGATGAGTAGGAAGAAGTTTATGAGCTATGGCTTATCGCTTTCTCAGCCTATCGGCTACGATCAACGCATAGTATATATATATATATATATATTCATAATTTAAGATATAAAATATCATTAAAATCTTCACAGAATTTTCAAATAATGAATTCGATATTGCAATTCGGAAGAAACAAAAAAATAAGAAAAAAATATACACTTTCTTAATTTCTCTTCATATAATAAGGTTATATGCTTTTAATTCATTTGCAAATTAACCACCTTCATAGTATAGAAATTACAAAACCATATCTTTCATGCACTTTTTGGTCAACTTGATGTATAAATTTCCAGTTCTACTGCACCACACTATTGCCTTTTGCAATTTTGGAAATAATGAGGATGGAGTTGTGCCACATCATTTTTTAACAAACATGAGTATGGGTATTTTCGGAGGATGCGCATTTACCTTCCTCTTTTTCGAAGTCCCCAAAGATCCTACTAGCTTACAGATTTATCATCGAATCCATACTCGGCCCAGTTACGTTTTCCAATGGTCAGGGTTGCGTCCTAGTTGACGCATTAATAACCATATAACCATCACTGAGTCATCTGAAACCTCTGACAACAGAACATCTGCCATCCCGTTACCCATAGCATCTAATTGTTGTTGTTACTAATCCCCCCTGATATAGGAAAATCTACACCAGGTCCAATAGACTCAGTCGTAGGCGACTGTTCGTAGCTAGGGGTAATATGCAACTTCACTATAGCGAGGAAACACGAGGGCTGAAGACTGATTAAACCTCAAGACAACGCTCTAGGATTATATTAGACTGGGACCTACGGTTTAAAGTGAATTCAGAACCACTAAAAACATACTGGGACCACTCTGAAATCTGAGTATATTTAATACCTCATCAAACAAGATGAGCAATACTAAATCTGTTTCATATCTCTGCTATTTCAGTGGCATATTATAACAAAGGGATTAGAATGCTTGGAATGCGACCTAATAAAAAAAAATTGTAATTTTTTTCTTTAAGAATTAGAGAAAATAACATTTTACCAACCATTTTAAATATAATACAAATGCCATTAATTGTTCTTTCCAGTTCATTTCAAAGAAAAATTTTACAAATTTTGGTATGGCACATCTTCACGTACGTTAACTTCCTACTTCAATTAATGCAATTGCTACTAAAAAAGTCTCCTCTAACGAAGCTTTACACGAGTACCGCAAATCTTCTGGGAATACAACTAATATTCTGCTTCGTTCTATTACCTGGAAAATCTTGTCCCCTGACAGAATGCCATAAGCCCATCTCACCTTCTTGAAACTTCCATCTTGCATCCCCAGCAAACTTCTCAATGCTCTGGGGATTTCACTTTTGAGAAACAATTCTCAGACTGTTTCTCCCGTTGAAGACCGATGAGAGAGAGAGAGAGAGAAGAGAGCAAACGGAATGGGATTTTAATTACAACACTCCGTCTCACGGGAAATGGCCTTTTCCAAGGTTATCGTTATTTGGGGGGGAAGTGGAGAAGTATGGGCGGGGCACGTGAAGGGGGATGTAGCCACCCCTGCGGCCTCTTCAGAAGGTGGGAAATTAATTGTCCTTTTAACAAATAGGTTATATAATGTAACAGAATCTCTTTTGGCTAGTTTGGAGCAAATGAGATTTGTTGAAAGAATGGTCATCAGTGTGAAACGGGTAAAAATGAGATAATGAAGCCAGGAGGTTTAAGATAAACATACCAGGAAAATTTGATGAATTTCAAATTCAATTCATGTTAAAGTATTTGGAAATTAAACTATTCTTAAACAATACAAGACACATTGGGGCAATTAAATATTTAAATAAATTTTTAAAAGCATAAGTCAAACATTTATACATATTTTGCATGATAAAGGATTACAATTCATTTCTATTCTTCCAGGATCATCTATTTTTCCAGGATCGGTTTAAAAACGAGTGGAATTAGATGCAAATTTAGCAAAGTGCATCGCTAACGATGTCGTATTTTAATCTTTAATGTTTTCCCACGATACACATAAGCAAGGTTCTAGATGGTGTGATGGATCCAACACCCTGCATCATTCACTTTTGGTGTCATGGATCCAACACCCTGCATAATTCATTTGTGGCGTGATGGCTCCAACACCCTGCATTAATTATTTGTGGCGTGATGGATGAATCATTTATTTATGGCATGATGAATCCAGCAACACAGTGCATCATTACATCATTCACTCGTGAGGTCATGTATCCAACCCCTGCATCATTCATTTGTGGTGTCATGAATGCTGCAAGTGCTCGATTTGTCACTCATTTGAAAGACACGTCTATTTGAGAACGATTAAAAAAGAGCACATTGCACTAGCAATTAAATGAACTAGTTGATGTTTTTGGATTTTCTCCAACATGTGTTGCAAATGGGAAGTAGTTGCTTGTGAAAGTCGTTCCAGAATGCATTACTCGTTTCTCACATAAGAAGTTTAGAATAACAGGATGTTTCTACTTAGAATCTGCTACAAAATCAGCCGTATCATTAGTAAATAAAAATCGAGAATCTGGAAATTGAAAAATTAGAACATTTTCTCTCATTTTTCTATAGTCATAAAATCAGATTATTTGTAACAAATCTGTTGTCTAACATAGGTTCTTTTTAAATACACATAATTAATGCATTAATTCATTACTTAATTAAATAGGTTAATTAAAACTTGCTTGAAAATTTCATTGAACAAGCATAGCATCGATTGTCAAATCTATTTCTTGTAACGGAGAAGGAATAATATTTCGTCGGCAAGACAGTTATTTTGGTTTTTGCAATGCCTTTCAACGGTGAAAACCGAAAGAACCATCTTGCCGACCAAATATTATTCCCTTTTCCGTTACAAGAAATAGATTTGACAATCGATGCTATGTTTCTTCAATGAAATTTTGACATAATATATATACATTCTGTTTATAATGACAATATTTTTACCGTAGAGTTAAAACTTGTAAGGTGTTCTTCAATAAAATTCTTTTAAGAAACATTTTAAATAATTAAATTGATTAATTTAACTTCGCGGCTGAATTCTGAAATCTTATTAGAACATTTTTAGATACTTTAATGTTAAAAATGAAACAAATAAATTTATTATTATTATTATATTATTTATTTGAAAATTCAAAGTTGACAAAATATTTAGGTTTAGAGTGTTATTATTCAATACATATATATATATACATTATCTACTTAATATATGTATTGAAAAAAAATATTATATTCTTATTAAAACCTGCAAGAAGGTTAAGGCCGTCTGGCCTACTGGTAGATTTTCAAGACAGTATATATTTTCTTTTTATGGGGTAGGGTTGTCAGCCCTATGATCAACAGTCATATTAGACCGGGACCTACAGTTTAAAGTGGATTCCGAGCCTCTACAAACACCCATGGCAAGGCAGATAATAGAACCTGAAACCTGCGGCACAAAGATACAGAGCGCTAGACACTCGGCCATCAGGCCCCACAAATATACAAAAACTTATACAAAAAGATATAATATCGTTAGTTAAAATAAATTAATAATATATATATATATATATATTAAATTAAATATTAATATAAAACTAAGTATTTATTAATTTTAAGCATTGATTTGCCTTACATGTATATGTCATATGGAAAAAACTCCGGTAAAAATCCATCTCGTAGCTTGACTTTCGCTACGAGACATGTAAATAAGTTTTTCAAGTAGCCATCGAATCTGCTCCTTTCTATAGACATTGACTGAAATGGACACCATCAGAGAATTTGAAGCTTAGGCTGTTTTGATAGTTACCAAGGTTAACACTGGCAACAGGTTTAAGCTATTAAATTCATTGAGATACAAATCAAATACAGAAACAGTAATAGTAAAGGATTCAGTTTGATACGAATTTTAGTCCGATACATTTTTGATCAACTGAGCGGCTTTTATTCTTTTATTTGATCAACTTCGACGAAGATAAAATAATAATCTCAGTATGATTTTCTTTCTTGTTCCCGAGCATGTAACCAAACAAATCCATAAGATTAAACACAGATAGACATACATCCTCGATAGTAGCACTTACATCTGATCCTCCCGTCTACAAACTCTAATCGCTCTACTTCTGGAAAAGAAATCCAAGAAACTCCAACAGGAAACAAATAACAAAGTAAACTCCACATCTGTAATGCTCTTCAAGTAGATAGGAGACAAAGAAAAAAAAGAAAAGAAGTAGAGAAGAAAAAAAAAAAAAAAAAAAAAAAAAAAAAGAAGACGAAAGACTTAAAGATTTCTTTGTTTGCTTGGTACCTTTGGCTTGTACCCGATCAGCCAGAAAAGAGAGCATTTGAAACGTTGCGGGTTGGAAAGTTTATTTCCAGTTGTAGCTTAAATGGAAGTCAACGGGCGACTTTAAAGACAAGATTGGCAGAAGGGGAAGATTTTTATCAAGGCGTTTCTTGTTTTATTTCCAGGCCTGACGAAAGACGTTATTTCCGCTTATCTTAAAAACGAGCAACATATTGAGTTGGAAGATGGGAAAATTAACTGCAGGATATTGCGTGGCGGCACGCCCTCAGAGAAGCAATAAGATATCTCTGTTAGAAAAGGTCGTTCACTATTTGTTTGAGACTGCAATGCAAGATTTTTTTGTATGTGGAAACCTGAATCGATAAAATTATTTTAAAAAAATATTATAAATATCTTCCACTTACGTTTCGTTGTCAATAGCGTTTAGATTTGTGAAATGTGTCCAAATAATATAGGAATACCATGCAAATGATTAAATAAAGTTAATACTATGAAACTGGTCAGTGAGAATATGTGATTAGATGAATAGGTTGTCAGAAGATGGTATAATGGTGTTATATTCATCAAAGATGTATAAAACCCAGTATGAAAATTTTATTTTTTTTCTTCCTGTTGTTTTTATCCCACTTTGATAGGCAACAACATCTATACCAAAAACCAAACTCTGTTTCATGGAAGGAGGGAAAGGAAGGGGTAGCTTCTGTTGTGATTGAGAACCCGGTAGGTACAAGTCCATTTGGCCCGTGAGCAAACGTTCTCACATTCATAGCTAGACAGGATCTGCGGCTTAAAGTGATTCCGAACCACTACAAACATCCAAGACGCCGCCAGAACCCAGATAACCAGATAGCAATCGATTGTTATCAACCTATGAATTTCTTTCACTGGTTTTATTTTTAATAATCTATTTACCAGATTAAATCAGAACTTGAAAATCTTCATTAACTCAACAGCCCATGGTGGGTCAAGGCCATTTGCTTACTGCAGATTTCGAGACAAGAAATGTTTTCATTTTAAGGGTAGGGTTGTACCCCTACGCTCAACTCTCTCTATATAAAACGGCACCTATGGTTTAAAGTGGATTCCACACTAGTACAAACATCGATAGCACCACCAGGACTCAAAATCTGAAACCTGTGGCACCGAGTGCTAGACACACTCGGCCATCAGGCTTTTTTTCTCCCTTGATAGCTTAGACAAAAAAGGCAGAAACAATGTCATCAAACATAACATTGCAAAATTTTAAATCGTGTTAGACAGATATCTCATAAGGTTCTCTAAAATATCATTACGAAATTGTTTCGATATGCATTATATTGTGTTAGATATTATAATATCGTATTATACTGTCAGTAGAATAAATATCCCAGCATTCAATCTGGCTTTTTATATAATAATATATTGCTAGATGTTAGACGCATTTAGCGTTTAGCAAATAGCAATAGACATAACTTACGTTAAGCTCTAGACATAACTTGCGTTCATCATAATTGACCCAATTGCTATGTTCTGCTATATATCTGATTACAGATAATTTTATGTCTAAATTTCTACATTGCTGAATAACTCGAATTGTCGTTTTTCTGCACATATATTATTTCAAATATATATTATTCAAATATATATGCACATATATTATTTCAAATATATATTATTCAAATATATATGCACATATATTTCAAATATATATGCACATATATTATTTCAAATATATATGCACATATATTATTTCAAATATATATTATTCAAATATATATGCACATATATTATTTCAAATATATATTATTCAAAATATATGCACATTTATTATTTCAAATATATATACAAATTATTAGGTATATAATGCAAATGGATGAATGGATTACCAATACAAGGCTTAAAATGGATGTCTTTGTTTCCCAGTAGAAAATATCTCAGAATTTAGATATGAAACAAAATTATATGTTCATAATTTAATAAACAATCGTAATAACATTGAATCTCGAATTTGACACTTTGGTTTCTCAAATACTTACAAAAAAATAAAGCATTAAAATGTTGTATGTAGTTTTCTAATACAGCTGGCAATACAGAAACAGCTAATATTTATGCCATAGCAAGGGCATCGCTTTTACTCATTTAGCACATGTAGCTTATGATAATGTAGCTAAAGATATGCTACGGACGCAAGTAACACTAAATCTCCTCAACGCTCTACGATTATATTAGACAAACTTATGGTTTAAATTGGATTTCTAACCACTACAAACATCCATGGCGCAGCCGGGACTCGCGCCCGAAACCTCTGACACCGAGCGGCAGAGCGCTAAAGATAGTTGGCCATCAGGCTGGTTTATTCTTATGTTATATAGATTCATAATTTTTTTACAAAAAGTCTTATTTTTTATATATATATGGGAATTTTATATATATATATAAAGTTATTTTTTATATATATAAGAACAGTTCTTGAAATTAAATTGTTTTTCATTCAGGCCCCAAAAATATTACATGTAACAAGGATAGACTTTCATTATAAAAGTTCTGTTTAAATTAGATTTACCATCAAGAAATCCCTTTTTATATGATTCTTCTGCATGATTCCTTATTGATATCTCTGCAGAAAAATAATGTTCTACAATCGAATATTAGTTTTTAAACTAAAATTAAATTTGTTTGAAAATTCAAGTGTGAAGAGACAACAATGCTTTATTTCTTTTAACCTACTTACTACTATTTCTTTTTTAACCTACATTTTATACCCTGGAGGCTTTAAATAACGGGTAAAATGGAAACAAAAATCACTTGCTTTCTTCTTATTAAAAAATAACTCAGCATGACATTTACTGATCAAAATATAACAGAAGAAAAAAAATCAAAAGAACTCGAGGAATGTCACAACGAAACCGATTCCAGAAACGACCCCATCCATTACTTCCATCCGGAGGCACTTCCGAATCTGGGTAGATCGATCCCCAGAAAACCCTAGTCATGCCTTCCGGTCGTGAAAGAATCTCCGCCACCCAAAACAAAAGTGAGCAGATGTCGCCCCACTTCACTCTGTGGCAGCATCTGCCCCATGTGATCCCCGTGAGTAAGGATGGTCAAAGGGGTGGAGGTCGGACATTGATTTAAAAGACACCCCATTCGGAGACGGGTGGTCCAAAGGATGTGCGAGATTGAGTCCCCGATGTCGTTTGTCCGGAGATGTGTGTGGCGGATTGAAAGATTTGCTGGGTCAGGGATGATTGCGTTTGTCTTTTTAGATGTGACAGGAGAAAACGGTAACATTTGATATTTGACATTTAGGGGCAGGAAGTGTCTGTTGGCGAAGCTTTCTTAAGGGGGTATGAAAGATTTGGCGTTAACGTATTAAAATTAGTTTAGTTCAAAGAATATAAAGCCAAGTTTGGCACATTCTGTTTTTTCCCTGTGTTTGTCACCTTGTTTATTGTGGATATATATTTTTTTTCATTAGTAATTCCTATAGATCAATGGAAATATTAAATTTAATTTATTTCAAAATGAAGATTTTTCTTCCAATGGTTTGATAGGATACGATATTGTTTATCTTAGAATCAATTAGTCTTTTCCTCCGCTTTTATTTATAATACAAACAATATTGATTAAATTTGTTTCGATATAAAGTTTTATAGTAGTAGGATGGCGTATGTATTTTATGGTATATGTACAAAACTCGCTATCGCTTTATGTAAATATCAGGAACATATTCCTTATACGATAGAGACATCACATTTGATGTTAGTAACTTATTTTGAAAACTAATTTCAAAACTCGAAAATGTTAGTCATAAAATTTTACAAAAAGCAAATTTTACCAATAAAATAAGAGCAAATAAGGAAATTAGTTGGAAAATACTAAATGCCATAAACAAGGATGTAATGATTTTAATGTAACGGACTGATAAATTATAGATTAGATAACAACACTTCTTAAAGCCAAATAAAAAAATTTAAATTAAATAATAAAAGTAAATAGTGACACAAATATTAATTAATAATTTTTTAATTGATAGTTTCATTAAAATTTAAATATCAATAGAGATTGATCCGTAAGCTGTTAAGTTTTATAGCAGTAAAAATAATTTTAAATCATTAATTTTCTATTTATTGTGAATTATTTTAATTTACATATCTATTGCCAAAGTAAATAGGTTATCTTTTCTCTTAATAAATTTTATGTATATTTATATCTATTTAATTTCAAGAAAATTCAAAAAATAAGGGATACAGCTCAATATAATCGTTTAAATTTTTTTTTTGTTAAAAAGGCTGATTATCATTATGTAAAAGAATAAGACGAGGAATAAATCATAATTTTCTTTTTATATCTTAACTTAAATCAATTTTTAAATCAACAGCACATACATTCAAATTTAAGATTTTTGTAAAACACAAATAAGATGTATATCTTTTAAATACGACAATATTGATTTCACAGAAATTTATACTTAATCGCCTTAATCTTCAAAACTACCAACACAACATTTAATCAATGGTACAATACATTATATCACATTTAAAATGCAGCAAAAAAATTCCTTATTTAAAAATACCATGCTGAATCTCTAGAAATATTTTTTATCTTGGTAAAAAAACTATCTTGCTGAATCTCTGCATCTCTATCACGAAATCGTGAATATTCCATGATTATTTATCCTACGATTCCCACCTCCAGTGCTTTCTGGTTGCTGATAATCTGATCGACGTTGCCACTGGCAACCATAAAATTTGAAGAAGCCTTCTGCATTTTTAAACGGAAAAGTTTTTTTCTAATGGAAAAAAAACCTGCTGTAATTCTTTTTTTTCTTTCTTTTTACCTGAGTTCTAAAAATCCTAAAATTGTTTTTCTTTTAAAACATAGTTTTGTTTTTTTATTTTAAGAGATTTTGATACAAATTTTTGATATGTGTTATTTATAAAGTATGAAAATAACTTCATACAAACATTTTGATTATATTATATCAGTTTAAATTAACTTTTAAGAGATTAAGTTTTATTCTTTTTTAAATATATTTTTTTACTTTAGTTATAACATTTAATGCATTTACAGTGCAAATAGTTGCCACTGTTTTAGTAAACTTAGAGTAATAATTTGACAGTAGGCTGACAACTTTATCCAGTAAAAAAATATCTCCTGTCTCAGAAACCTACTAGTAGGCAGGTGGCCAGGTAGGCCTTGGCCCACCATTTATCTGTAGTGCCAATGAAGAAGAAGACTAAAAATAGCATTCACAGTAAGTTTAATTAATTAATTATAATTTTCCTTTGCAGAAACAGCAAAAGAAAATATAAATGAGATAAAAAATGGAATTTTAATTATTATAAATTATAACTACCGTCTATGATTATCGCAGTTTAATTATAGTAATTTTCTGAGAACAATGAGTTTTTTTTTTTTTTTTTTGTCAGTCTTATTTTATTAAGGACATTTTACTTAAGACTTCTTTTTATCAACATGAATATATCAAATAAAGCTGCATTTTTTATTTCTTTTTGTGCTTTTCAACTTTAAACTAATATCTAATGTAAGGATCAGGAAACTACAGATATCTTAATCCTCATAAATAAAAATAAATTATTTAAAACTGTTAAAAAGATGCCAAAATCTCACTCTTTTCAGAAGAGAGTCATAAGTTTCCATGATTTGACTTAATGAATTTAAAAGCAATTCTCTTCAAATTTTAAATTATTTGGTAATTATTAAAATTATTTTATTATCATATATTTCATAAGGAAAAAAAAAATTATTGCAAAACTTCACAGCAACGATGTTTTTATTTATTTAATTTTCAGAAATATACGACAAAATAAAATCACATATACAGTGCAGAAAAGAGCTATTTCTATAATTTATACTTTTAAATGCCATTTCGAAACAAAAAAAAAAAGAGAGAGAGATAGTGGGGCCAAACAAAACCACTACAAATCCATCCATCCTGAAACAAACCAGTGCACTGTTCCATTCTTTTTCACAAACTTTTTAAACTCTATGTCATTCCATCCGTCAAAAAAGCCATCCACCTAAATAACATTCCTTCATTCCCTCTCTTTTCAACCCTCACGCCCTTCATCTCCTTCTTCATTCATCCCCTTCAATAAACAAATAAATTAAATTAATAAATTAAATAAATCAATTAAATTGTTAAAAAAAGATTCCAAAATCTCACACTTTTCAGAAGAGAGTCAAAAGAGTTTCATGATTTGACTTAATGAAATGAAAGCAATTCGATTCAAATTTTAAATTATTTGGTGAACTCATATATTTCATAAATAAAAAACTATTGTGGAACTCATCAGCAAAGAATTTTTATTTATTTATTTAATTGAATAGAAATTTTACAAAACTGCAGAAAATAACTATTACTAAAATTTTCACTTTTAAATGCTATTTCTACATCAAAAAACGTGATTTGTGGGCATAAAACAGTACCAAGCAAAACAGCCACAAATCCATCCATCTTGAACAAAAGCAATGCAATCTTCCATTCTTTTTCCACAAACTTCTTAAACTCTACGTCGTTCCATCAGTCAAAAAAAACATCCACCTAAAATAACATTCCCTCATTCCATCTCTCACGCCCACGCCCTTCATCTGCAGAACATTACTGAAACCAGATCTCCTGCATCTAGGCGAACATCGATGTGCCATGACAGGCATAACCGTCCCATGATAAGAGCAGAAACGGGACTGGTGTTATCGATAATTCCTGGGCGATAGATAGATACTGTGATCGGGGTATCATTCGACCCCACGTTGCGATTGGATGAAGGAAAAGAGGGGGGATAAGAACCTGGGATTCCTTTCCCCCGTACACGCTTTTTCCTCATCATAACTTTGAAACTATGTGAAAATGCAATGTCGTTTTTGAAGGGTTGCGATCGTTATTAATATATAGGGAGGAGACGGTTGATTGAAGAGGAATTTAATGGGAGACGGGGTTCAGTGTTTAATGAGGAGTCGTCTGGGGTGAAATAGATTGGATAGTTGTTGTTGCCTTCTCTGCTCAGTAATGTTAGTGCTTTTATTTGTGTTTTTTTTTTTTTTTTCATGGGGCATTACTGAGGATATGTAAAGTCATCTTAGAAAAGGGTAGAAGATTTCAAAGAAAAGTCAATGCAAAATGACGCTATTCACTCTCTAGGATATAGATCTGAGCTGATGGATAGTGAGTTGGTGGATGAATTTAGTTCTAACATGAGTTAATGCCTGATGTGGAACTATCATAGAGTACCAGAAAAAAGAGGTAGGAAATAAGAAAGTAAAAGTGTTTTTATTACAGTCTTAAAATCTTGTTTTTCAAGGTGCATTACTGAAAATGGATAAAGTCATCTTAGAAAAGGGTAGCTAAGAGGACTTGTTACATTTTAAAGTAAATTCAATACAAAAATGATGCTATTCAGTCTCTGTCGTATTACTGAAAATATGGCCTGATGGATATTAAGTTGGAAAAATGAATTTGGCTCAAACATCGCCTATACGTTGGACGCCTCAACTATCATAGATTAATGCCTGATGTGGGCTTGTTACATTTGTACACCAGAAAATACTTTTGTCGGTAGGAAAAGTAAAGAACAGACGAAATAAGAGTAAAAGTGTTTTATTACAGTCTGGTAAAATCTTGTTTTTTTTCAGGGTGCATTACTGAAAAATATGTAAAGTCATCTTAGAAAAGGATATGAGGATTTTAAATGTATATATTGAATACAAAATGATGCTATTCATTTCTGTCGTATCATTTAGAGTTGGCCTGATGGATATTAAGTTCTAGGAGTGGAATTTGGCTCATTATTTGAAAACCTACCATTTTCGATTTGTGAGTCGGCTAATGGGGCAAAACACTTTTACGACCATACATACGTGTACATTGACCATCCACATAAAATCACGGTAATGTATGTAAATCAAAATAATTTAAATGTTTCTTTATTTATTAAATAATAATATTTTAGAAAATTTTCAGTATTGAAATTGTAATATATGTCATTTTACGAAAAATAAAAGGCGTAGGAAACTGTTAGTTCAGAAAGTGGCATATGCAAATATTTTACGGACTCTTCTATATAGAGAATTATTCGTAAAATGAGTGGATTTTGCATAGTTTTCTTTTATTATATACCCGTATTCCACTTATGTAAACCATGAAAATCCCACCAAAGAATAGTATACGAGAAAGCTCATTTCATAGCTAACTGTTCCTCATTTGCTCGTGGTATAGCAGAAACCATTATGACAAACTTCTCCAAAACATCTTCGTTTTTGACACACAATCATCATCTAGTTTCCTTGCTGATGTTTATTGTTTCCTCAAGTTTCAATGCGCCTATATCAACTGACTTACTTATTGAATTTGTTTAAACTGAAGTTTAATATATATATAAATATAATATTTCATTAATATTAAGTAATTATTAATAACATTGTAAAAAGAAATTTTGAAACGATATTACATAAAAATTTGAAGCATTATTGGACTTCAAAATGCTTATTTTATTATCACTTAATTTAATTTACAATTTTTTTGTCTTGTAAGGCAAGGTAAGTTTAAATGTATTGTAGTTTTAAAATCTCTAAAGGTACTAATAATTGCAAAAAGTAGATATATTGAATAATATAGATATATATATTGAATAAAAGTAGATATGATGAATATATTGAACTACCTTTCTGATTATGTGATTGCTTAAAAAGTTTGTTATTATAAAGTGTTTTAGATTATTTAAGTTTATATAACAATGTAGAAGTATTTTCTTTATTAACTTGCTATTTAAATATCTTGTATAAATTATGCAATACTTTAGATTGAAAACATTTTGCTGGTCATTTAAAATCACATTTGATAATAGAAGATCTTTCACATTCCTCCAAGAAAAATCAATACCCCAGAACATGAAAAGAATTCATTAAATACAAAAATTTTTATATATATAATATTTGTTTCTTTTTAACTATAAACAATTATTATACAGCGTTTATGAAACAAGTATTATTCACAAAATTATTATATACGAAATCTAACAAATGCTTGAGTAAAAATAGATATGAAATAAAACCATATAAAATGAGAGGCGGTAAAAATTAAGTAATAATCCACTTTGTAAAAATATAAATACGACTTATATAAATAATAATTAGACATTTTCAAGTTTTATTCTGAATACATCAATATTTTTATTAATTTTATAAACATGGGTCGTTATTAATTTGTTAAAATAAAATATTTTCTGCTTGGTATAATTTATATAAAAATAAAAGCTTCTTTAGTTTAAGTTAAGAGAATAATGTATTTTCCAAGAGCATACTTTTCTTTATTAAACGTTTCGATCCTATAAAAAATACGTACCTCAATAAAGTGTATCTACAAAATGAAAAATATATCAACCAAAAAATGAAACTGTTACTTCTAAAATATAAATATTCGAACATCATGTATTTAAAGCTATTCCAATCACAGATTCCTCAATAAATATTTCAAACTATAAAAAAATATGTAATAAACTTTGAATTACTTTAATGTATCTACAAAAAAAAAAGTATCTATGTATGAACAAGAAAAGCATTCACCTCAAAATACATGTATTCGAACATCACGTTTTTTAAAATGGCTTCAATTATAGATATATTTCCAAATAATTTAACATGCAAATTCAGCAGAAAATATGTTATTTCTTCTCTTTTCCATTTTAATAAAAGATTAAAAAAAACTTCCCCAGGTTAAATAAAGATAAGGATACCGAAACCGTAATGATTAAAGTATGAGACTAGCTAGTTTAAAACCTTCAAAAAACAAAAAATAATAAAGATGAAAAAATCGCGTTATCTTTAACTTAATGAGCTCTAAAAAAGGTAAAGTAAAAGAAGAAAGAAAATGAAAAAAAAAACCCCAACTTTTCATTAGACTCAAATGATTATTTCATTATAATTCTTTAGAAAAGCGAATCCTAAAAAATGTCCC